>CAUZXS010001260.1:42500-120000 GCA_963585895.1 Sepioteuthis lessoniana | reverse complement strand
GGCGCAAATGGTTCAAGCAAATGTAAAATTGATGATTTCTAATGCTGATTTTCAAGTTGATCAGTCTATCTTCACTTCATAAATTGGTGCAAAACTTATCTTCTTACTTTGTATCATCCTCCCTTTTTTGGCCTTGTGCTGCATTAAGCCAGATAAGAATCCAATGCTCTTAAATAATGCTATTTGTCAAGCTAACTCTAGCACAAGTCTATATGTAAAGGCACTCAATAAAATTTAGGTCTATATGTAAAGGTACTCTATAAAATTTAATTTCATATGCAAAGGCACTCAATAACCGGACATTGGCATAGTGGTTAGAGAGTTCGCCAATGGCCCGGGAGACCTGGGTTCAGTCCCAGGTCAAGTCATACCAAAGACTCAAAAAATGGTACTTGATGCCTCCTTACTTAACATTGAGCATTATAAGGTACAGATCAAGGGTAAAGTGGAGCAATCCAGGGAAAGGACTAGCGCCCTCCCCTACACCTTGGTGTAGTAGCTATCAAAAAGGGAGCCTTCGGGTCACCCTCGACTATGGTCGCCAACTTTACTTTACTTACTATATGTAAAGGCACTCAATAAAATTTAATTCTATATGTAAAGACACTTAATAAAACTGAAGTCCATATATAAAGGAAGTCAATAGAACTAAATAAATAAACAATAAAGTCTATCTGTAAAAGTAGTCTATGAAACTCAAACTCACTATACTCATAATGATTTAGCTGGTTAAGCATGGTGCTACAAAGTTAGAAATATTAGGCATTCATCAAATGAGAATTGAACTTATTGTAGAAATGATAATCTGTGAGACTAACTTACTATGCTCTATTATACATTAAAGTAATATGTTGATAAGTTTGGCAATTGTTGTACTCACCAATACACAAATGATGTTCACAATAAGAATGGTCATGTCCTACAATCTAATTTCAGTAGAAGAAGGTATAAATCATACTCTACAGTAAGCCACCCAATACATTTTAGTATCAAATCAGACTAAGAACAATATAAAAGAAGTTAAAGATGGGTGGAACACAATCTTTCAACCCCATAATTTCCCCTATTTGGCTCAGGCAGTAACATAATTCTACAAAGGCTAGTATTTGATATTCAAGTTGTCGGAACCAGGTTGGTTCCCTTGAAAGTTTTCCTCAGGATAGCTAGCATTTGATTGTCACAGTTCCATCCAGTAAAGTGAATGATTGGAAGCTGCAGGGCTGTTCACATCCTTGACTTACTCTCAAACTCGGGATGGGTGAAATGAGTCAACAATTCCAAATAAGGGAGCAGTCCCTCATCCACACTCTTTTTTGTTCTTGGATGACAATCGAATGCAAGTGCCTAATGGGCCACTTTGGAAGTGATTTTGCGGGATGAACTAAATGTCCAGCTTTACCCAGTTGGTTGAGGCTGTAGAATACACCAACTCCATCTCTACAGAGGGATAAAACTCTCCCAACAAGAAATGATATTAAACGATCTGATGGTGAGGTTCCAGTAATGTTGAACCTTTGGGGAATGCGGAGTACCCCTTCATGGCCACCACTCTCAGGTCCACTCTGGCTTGGAATGGTAGCACCTGATAGAGTCCTATCTATGGGTCAAATAGAACTAAACTGCATACTTATGCTAAACTGAATTGTTTAAAATAAAACACTTTTGACAGTTAACTGTGTGTAAACAAAAATCTGTATTTATACTAAACTGAATTGTTTGAACTTTTGTCTAAATGACTTAATTTGGTGTTAAATGACCCAAAAAGGGTTGATATGCCATAAAACAAAACAACCAACCAACCAACCAACCAACTAAATGTCCAGCTATGGTGCCTAACATCCATGATATCCTCAAAAGGGTGTTGCTTGATATAGACAGAAGGATGGTGGTGAGAGAAGTAGAAATCTGTTAAGTAGTGTATAACAACTCACGTGCTGAATTGACTGACCCTGAAAATGGACAGTGCTGGAGTGATGGACTGATGCTGGACAATCATTTTGAGGAAAAAATATTTTTACATTGAAATGATGTTCCAATGAGTAGGACATAAAAGCCAAGATCTCAAATGCTGATTTTCAAAGCAAGCAAACTTTTCTCATTTGCAATATTGGTGTAAATGATCTTCTCACCTAATATTCCCTTCACTTCTTATTTAACATTTAACTTAGCAAATATCAAGATTTCATTATTTCACAACAGATTAGCATGTTTGATTTGTAAAAATAAAAAAAATATGTAAAATTTGGCTAACATAATTTGTTGCAAAAAAAAAAATTCTATTGCTTTTTACATATCTTACCACCCCCTTTTCAACCACTAAAAATTGCATGACAGATCCAATTCATCTTGTTCCCTCAACCTAGAATCCCTCCCCACCTCCAAGTGAGCTGAGCCAATATCCTCATCAGTTTAGTCTGCTTATTCCACTTACCAAAACAACCCTACATCCCACTGACCATTTTATAATCAAGATACTATTCCAAGTCAATTTCTCTCTGTATTGGTCAAATTCTTCCTTTCCAGCTGGATATAATATAAAGATAATAGTCAAAGCTCCACAGAAAGGAAATTGATTTCTTGAGTAAGGAATGTTCAGAATATTGAGTCACTTATGCTTTACTTAGAATTTTATGTGAACTTTTTGAGAACTCTTCATAGCAAATTATTTTCAATAGAAATGCAATAGAAACTATTTAAAATGCAAAATCCATTTAAATTACAATTAAATAACAGTTTGTTTGGAAAATAATGCAGCATAGGGTGAATAGAATGTAGCAAAAGTGAAATTTATTTCTTAGAAATATAAGCAGCAGTATTACCAATAACAAAAGTCGTCTATAAAAAAACAATTCTTCTTTTCCATATTGAAAGAATCTGGGACTCGGGGATAAAAATAGAATTCTGATAATACTGAACTGATCCCTTCACTTCTTTTAAAGATAATGTTCCATTGATTTGATAAAACAGGAACCAGAAGTTGCAAAGCTGATTGAATCAGAAAGATGATGTGAAATAACCAAAAATTCCATTTTCTCCTAACATGAATTTTTAATTAGTATATGAGATTGCATTGTCATTTTGTAGAAGACAATATAGTCATATAGTTACTTACTAAGCTTAGTTTAGTTATTTCACAAGTTTGGATATATGAGGCACCCAGTGAGAAACTATATTCTGCTGTTGACAGAAAGTGTTGATTTTTCAAATGGGATGCCCTGTTAGGGTAAAACTAATTTTGTAGTAGTAAGGAAGTGTAAGATCACCTTGCTAAACAATATGCCATACTGAGGCACCAATATATATATATATATACTTTATTGGAAAAAATATGTATTTAAATTATTTTGTTATTTAATCAATTTTTTGATTATACATTAATATTTCAATATTTATGATTAAATTGTAAATGGTAAAGTTAAATATATTTAATATAATCAATTTATAGAGTTAAATTATACTAAAAAATTTATTTCTATGCCTACATTTAATTATCAACTCATTCCTAGTATTTAGTAAGTTCCTCTCTTTATATTTCAATATACCTATTTTCTCTTCTAAGCTTAAATTACACCTACCATATATATATATATATATATATATGGACTCTTACACATGGAGATGCCAGTATTAGCCAGCCAGCAAAATCTTTACATCAGCTCTATGTAGATACTGAATACAGTTTAGAAGACCTACAAGGATTGATAGATGTCAGGGACAGTTGGTAAAGAGAGTCTGGGAACTCTGTGCTGTCAGCCTGACTTGAGGATGATGATAATGATACATAACATATACATAACATGTATATCATATATGTAAAAAAGTCTCCTTAAGTTGTATATATATGTATATATATATATATTCTGCCTGATGATTGTTGTATAAAGAAGGGATGAAACCAGTTGTCATAGCTAAGCAACCATGCAATTAAATATATATAAAAACTAATATATATTTATTCATTATTATATTATATAATAGAATTATCGCAGTTATTGAGCACTCTCCAAATCATACTGCTTTTCCTCTGCCAAAAATCCACCAAATGAGATAGTGACCACCATATACTGTTGTACTATATATATACATATATATATATATATGTATATAAAAGAGTGGATCAATAAGTCTGTAAGGAAGTTTCATTTAGATGTATGTAAAGCAATAAATTTGTTTTTCAAAAAGTTTGGTTTCTTTTTTAACTCAGCTTATATGCATAGGTGTGCGTGTGTGTGTTTGTGTATGTGTGTGTGTGTGTGTGTGTGTGTGTGTGTGTGTGTGTGTGTGTGTGTGTGTGTGTGTGTGTGTGTTTTCCCTTAAAACAAATAACAGCTTTCAAAAACAAAAGAATTTTACTTTAAAAACTAAAACACTTTTGAGTTTCAAAATTTCTTGATCATGAGGTAAATATTAGTGATCATTATGCAACACTTTGTTCTGTTTACAATAAACTTAAAAAGATTGTCACTTGATCCTGAAGGCAGGAAGGAACAGTGGACATGATAAGAAAAACTGATGTCATAAGCTTCTTCAATCTGGTCCTAGTGTGGCTTTACTCAACTAGTTGAAGAAAGGAAATACTCATTTTTAATCTGTTGCCTCTCCCCTCCGGCACCAGTGAAGGTGCTGTTTTTATTTTAATCCCAAACTACCCAACTAGAATTCAGATCCCTTGAATACCATGTGACTGCCTCAAACCAATGAGTGAACACCCATATGATTCCTAGGCCTTTTGTGGAAATTGTGACCTATGACTTAACACCTCTCAGTTACATTATCTACCATCCAAAGTGCCAAGTGTTTAACATTTGTTTATGATGAATGAAGAAAGAGAAAAGTAACAAAGAGAGCAGAGAGTCAACACAAAGAAAGAAAAAAAAGAAGTCAGATAATGAGATAAATGCTGTCGTTGATCTAAAGAAGAATTAAGTTTCAAAGTTTGTTCTTAATTGATCCATGGATGAGAATTTACTTTTTGCCTTAATAATTTTATTCTGTCAAAGACATTGGCCTTTCTGAAAGCAAAAACATGCACCGAGCACCCTACATTGCTTCATATTAAAGCCAGGATCAAATATTTATCCAAACTTTGTTGTTTACCCAAAAGTGTAATATTATGATAGGATCAGCTGAATCAACAGAGATGAGCCACAGAAACTTATGAACTAAATGAATACTTTAAGACACGGCGTCAAGGAACTGCTGAAAAGGGGTAAAATTGGATCATGCAGGGAAGGCGATTAGTGACTCAAAGTAATAACAGAACTCCAAGAGAGTTTCGTTACATATATTACTTAAAAAAGACACATGTCGCTAGTGTTATTTATCTAGAGAGGCGGCCTAGCTGAAATTTTGGCATCTTTCCACCAATGTCTTGGCATGATCTTGATTTACTAAATTCCAGAGATGAATCTGAGCCATGAAGATCTTGAAACTGAGTCTTTGTCATTTAAGCCTGCTGTTTTTTTCTACCAATATATCTAAGCCTCAACTTGTCTTACCAGGATTAATCTGACAGTCTACCTGCTATAACCCACCTGTCTCCTTGCTGTTTGCGAACCCACATTATCACCACATAATGGATCTATCTATTGCCAATTGATCCAACAGATTTGTTACATAGTAAAGCTGAGTAGTAGAATGTTCTTTCTATCTAAGAAGTTGTGCTCTGTTCAAAAACATTAGGGTTCTCTTAACTGACACTAAAAAATAGATTTGATAGATTAAATTAGTACTAGACAAATGTAACAGCAGTCCCTAATGATATTGATGCTTCTATTTAGGAGTGAATAAAGGATTCTAATTAGAATTTAGTTATCACTTTTATACTCAGAATTTAGATGATAAAAAAAAGACTGAGATTGAATGCAGAGCCCAAAATTACGATTCAGTACAAAATTGGAATGGAAATTGCTTTATACTCTGCGTTTATAGTATTTTATATATTTGATAAAAATCTTATTATATATATTTTATCAAAAAAAATATATATACAAGTGTATATATATATATATATATATATATATATATATACATCAACATGTATGTAGGTATAACACAGTAAAAATGGTACATGAAAATAAGATTTTTATGCAAGTGTTAGAATATACTTAATATATAAACTTATGTTTGTGTGTGCATGTGTGTGTATATATATATATACACATACATAAATAACAAATATAGATACATATATATACACATATGTTTGATATGTCATAAAACACAACCAACCAACCAACCAACCAGCCAACCAACACATGCACACACACATGTTTGTGTATATATATATATATATATATATATATATATATATATATATATACACACAAATATATATATATATATATATATACCCAACTCCTCAATGTGATGCAATGTCAATTTTTTAAGCAGAGTTTCACAGGTTTGAATTCTGAGTTTTCTATCACCTAAACCAGTTGGCATACTAATTTTTAGATCCCAGTCTGCCCTACCATTTAGTCATATTTGGATTCATACCTTTCCCATGTGCTATGTGAACTGCAAACAGCCTTGGCTCTGTTTAATGAGGGCATTGAGCACTTTAAAAAAATTTTTTTTCATAGATTTTGACCAATCTCTTACCCAGATGTTTCTACTAATATTGATATTTTCCACACACACACACACACACACTCACACACACACACACATATATATATATATATACATATATATATATATATATATATATATATATATATATATATATATATATATATATAATAGATTTAATTTACATATTTTTCAGTGGAGTATGGTTATTATTTTCACAGAGTGTGCTACCATGCTGAACGAACTTACTATATTGGCATTACGTTACTCAAAAAATTACTCCAGGGACTTATCTTTGGTAAAAAAATTGATATTTTTAGCATCTAAATTATATTTTAAAAACATTTTATTAAATTAAATGGAGTGGGTGAGTTCATTGACTTAAGAAAAAATTATTTCTCAGATGTAAAACTTAAAAAATCTCTTTCCATAAATACATTTATTTAATGAATTGATACATACAAATGCTTATCATAAAACAAACATGATTTATACTGGCAGAATGTTTGGTTTCTTTTGTTTAATGGCATATCAACCTTCATGGATTATTCAATGTCGAAGCCCCCCTTGTAGAAGAACAAAAGTTGTACTATTTAACCTATAACTGGGGGTATTTTTAAAAATAGTCTGTTTTCTATAATCCATTTTTTTAAGTAGTTCATTTTCTATCATCCATTATTCTAGATAGTCTGTTTTCTATAATCTATTTTTTTTAATTAAAAAAACGGATGATACAAAATGCCATCAAATAAAATCAATACTTTGCATATTTATCCAACCATTCTACCACAGGCAGAGTGCGACAAAAGGTCAGTTTTTCAGCAGAGTACAGCAGCTTTGAATCACACCAAAGCAGCAGCTAATCACACCACTAGAATAGTTCAAATAATAAAGAGAGGTTTGGTCTAATGAGTAGAGTGTTCACCAATGGTCTGGGAGACCAGGGTTCAATCCCAGGTTGAGTTACACCAAGGACTCAAAAATTGGTACTTGATGCCATCTTGCTTAATATTCAGCATTATAAGGTAAGGATCAAGGATAAAGTGGAGCATCCTGCGAATGGAGTAGCACCCTCCCCTACACCTCAGTGTAGTAGCTATTGAAAATGGAGCCTTCAGGTCATCCTTGACTAAGGTCATCAACTTTACTTTTACTTAGGCTATCACTCTGAAAGTGAACGTAATGGTGAGACTGGAGTTTAAACTTGCTTACAACAATGTCTCAGTCCAGGATATTAGCCATTACGCTACAGGGGCTCCTTCCTGGTAGAAAGTTGTTCAGTTTTTGGTTAGTTGGTTGGTTGGGTTTTATGGCATATCAACCTTTGTAGGTATTTAATGCCAAATCCATTTTTATACTAAATAATCAGTTCTATTTCAAACAGTTCAGTTTAGCATGAGTACATAGTTTAATTGTCAAAACATTTCTATTTCAAGCTATTCAGTTTAATCAAGCAGTTCTCATTCACTCAATTCAGTTTAGTATAATGGTTGGTTGGTTGGCATATCAACTTTTGTTGATTATTTAATGCCAAATCCATTTTTATACAAATAGACAGTTCTATTTCAAGCTATTCACAGTTTAGTCAAATAATTCTAATTCAAACAATTCAGTTTAGCATAAATATAGATTTTCTCCATACACAGTTAAATGTTGAAACAGTTCTATATTGAACAATTCCGTTTAGCATAAGTACAGTTTCAATGTTAAAAACAGTTCTATTTCAAGCAGTTCAGTTTAGTATAAGTACACAGTTTGATTGTCAAAAATATTTCTATCTCAAGTTATTTAGTTCAGTCAAACAGTTCTAATTCAAACAATTCAGTTTAGTATAAGTATAGATTTTGTTTACACACAGTTAAATGTCAAAACAGTTCCATTTCAAACAATTTAGTTTAGCCTAAGTACAGTTCCAATTCAAACAATTCAGTTTAGCATAAGTACGCAGTTTAAATGTAAGTATACAGTTTAATTATCAAAAACATTTCTATTTCAAGCTATTCAGTTTAGTCAAACAGTTCTAATTCAAACAATTCAGTTTAGCATAAGTATGCAGTTTAATTCTATTTAACCCATAGATAGGGCCCTATCAGGTGCTACCACTCTGGGCCAAAGTGGACCTGGGAGCAATGGCAAGGAAGGGGTGCTCCACATTCCCTAAGGCCTTAGCATCACTAGAACCTCACCATCAGATTGTTTAGTGTCATATCCAGGACGCTTGTTGGGGGTCTTACCTTTCTGCAGAGAAGCAGTAGGTGTATTCTACAGCCTCAGCTGACAGGGCAATCAGTTTTTGTCACAATTTCATTATCTATATACCTTGTTTCTATATATGCATATAAACCAGCAAAAATGACTCATCATATCAAGATTTTTATGAGAGCACTTGAAACACTTAAAATGCAGTTTGACTCCCCATTTGGTCAATTTGAGAAGATAGCATCAAATGTCCGATAAATGAACAAAAGTCATGATTTTACATCTACATTGGCATGAGTGGTGTAACAGTTCTCATCATAGGTAGGGAGTTGCCGCGGCATAGTGGTTAAAGTACTGGACTGCAGCCACAAAGTAAGTGAGTTTGCACTCCAGTCACTCTATTACATTTACTTTTAGACTAATACCTTAGTGAAAGGCATGAACTCCCTTATCCTCCCAGCTATGGGTGAAATAATATCACCACTGTTCTTTTACAAAGATGGCTTTGCCATTAAATAAACGATGAAGGTTGCCATGCAATTAAACAAAGAAAACAAACCAATCCAGACAAATTAACAAAACAGCAGCTGTATGGTCACTTACCTCCCATCTCACAAACCATCCAAATAAAATAAGCAAGACATGCTGGGCACTGCTGGAGAAGTAAGGATGAACCCATAAGCGATGTTCTCCAACACATGGACACACCAGTGTTGGCTGATCAGCAAAAAAACTTACATTCATCAGCTCTGTGTGGACAATAGATGCCTTCTAGAGAACATGCCAAAGATAGACATGGATGATGAGAAAAAGTCAAAGGGCTCCATACTGTCAGTATGTCATGAGGATGGTCTGAGAATGTATAATTGGAACATGAGACTTTGGTATTGGAATTTGAGAACTGTTTCCATGAAGTAGCTATTTATGACCCTCCTTTTCTGACCAGTTGCTTTAGATACATGGTTGGTTTGGGATCGATAGTGATTGTTGGGTCATGGTCGGTCAAGACTGTTTGATGCGATCGCTGGGTAAGCCAAGTTGTTGTGGCTCGCAGGCGAGACTGATCCACATCCTCAAGCTTCAGGAGGCAGTCACCCTAGGCTCAAAACCTTTTAGGAGGGGCTAGGTTTATCCCCTGGCACCTGAGGCACACCTTTTTAGAGGAATGCTGATGGGATCTATGGCATTTTTGTGCTTACCAGGGATCTCTGGGTTATGGCCCTGTACCTGGACCTACCGAAAACTCTGCCTGGTGCCATAATTGCTTATTTGGTGGGGCAAGTGACAATATTTCTGTTTCCATGAAGAAGGTTACAATGTATGGCATGACATTTAGAAATCAATGAATATAGTAGACATCTGAGAAAGGCCAAAGAGCAAAAATATTTTGACATAAATAACAAGTATGAAGATACTAGTCAAAATAATTCATGAAAAATCGAGCCACTCAATGTAACACCTATAATTCTATTTCTGGACTTTAAACCAAGATCATCACATGTTTAGCTTTTCAGCTGTTGAATAAGAAGTAAAATTCTATTGGTACAAAAATAGAGTACTAAACATGAGTGAAAACAGTGGAGTCAATTTTTAGGATGGCACACCTTGCCTACTTAGTTTGAGCACTTCCTGGGAGTTGTTTTTGTTTAGTAGAAATAGATATAGGAGAATCATTAAATCTCTTATTGCTTTTTTTTCAATTCAAGAGTCACAGATCTGAAAAAGACTGTAGAGTATATCATCTGATACATAACCTCTGTGAAAGTTGACAACAGCTACTAATTAATTCTACTATGACCTAAACAGTACAGTTGTGGTAGAAGTGTTTTGTAGAAGTGCTTACTCAACCACTCTCTTTTCCATCAACTATTGCGGTATGTGAGGATTGAGAATTCTTTGTCAGGATATCACAGGGAGAGATTGATTCATGCTTTTTCCTAAGAGCGTTAATGTTAAGTAAAGACAAGCAATAATAGCTAAAATCATATTAAAAATACTATAACCTAAAATAACTGTGGAATAATGAAAATTTTTCATCTGAGGACTTTAAAACTTCAGAAAGGTTGTAGAATGTATTTGCCAAAACATTGAATTAAAATCAAGAATCCCAAAAATATAAATGGAATAACAAAACTACTTAATTTCAAAATGTTATAGGACATTTATAGGTGATCTAATGTGGTTTGGTTTGGTTTCTTTGTTTAATGCCATATCAATCTTCATGGGTTATCTAATACCAAAGCTATGCTTTAAGAAGAACAACAGTGGTACTATTTAACCCTTAGCTAGGCTATAAAGGGGTTCATGCCTTTCCCTAGAGTATTAGTCTGAAAGTGAACATAATAGCATGACTAGAGTTTGAACTCACATGTTGCAGTCCAGCATGTTAGTCCCTACACTATAGGAACTTCCCTGATCTGATATGGAAACTGTTAGATATGTGCAAAAGTTCCTAGCAGTTTTTTTCATTAAAAGAAAGAAAAAAAAGTTTTTATTGTGCATAAGTTCTTAGCAATCTTTTCATTGAAAGAAAAAAGTTTTTTACTGTGCAAAAGTTCCTAGCAGTTTTTTCATTAAAAGAAAGAAAAAAAAAGTTTTCTACTGTGTAAAAGGTTCTCACAGTCTTTTTTTAAAGAAAAAAAAAGTTTTCTATTGTATTCATTTTCTTGTTTTCAAAAGAGGTGTTAGAAATTTTGCAAAGACCTAAAATTTAATAATGCTACTGGAATGATGGGGATTAGAATGTGATAACTTGTTCAACTTTTTAAGTTGACCCACCTTTCTTCAGTAAGCTTCCATTAATTCTTCAAGTGTAGAATAATAGCTAATGTTTTGATACTTTCCAGCATTGAGTGTTAAAACAGAATTATATAACAGATATTAACTAAGTAGCTTCGTTTTTACACAAAGTTACAATTATAAGATATCCAATAAAGATACATTTAAAATCTAAAGAATTAGTTGCTAGTTTGTTAATACTGAAGCACTGACACAATACATAATTAGCTGAATGGCATATTTATTGGAGAGCTAACAACTACAAAACATCAAAGACAACTATATATAAAGAGATACTAAGTTAGATAACTGAAACATTCACATCAGCCTCAATATTTTTGGTCATAGTAAATTCAGTTATATCAACTTTTCCAACTAGTAATTTTGGAAATCACAGCTTTCTCAAAAGAAAAACAACTGTTTTAAAACAAGATTTTAAGCATTTTCTTTTTGTATGAATTTTGTCACACAAAGTGTTTTAATCATTGTATATAGGTTGATTGAAACATTTTTTTAGCTTTTGTTCTTTGTTTTGGCCAGAGAGTCACATCATGTCTGGTGCTTGCATCTCTGGACCCAGAGATGCAAGAAATAGATGGAAATATGAACTGATGCAGAAACAGAATACTAAACAGGAATAAGAACAAGCTCCCCAGAATAAAATTCAAGAACATTCCAGAATACAAAAGACATCCAAAGAAAGCTGTAGGGTACATGTCAAAAACATTATGAAAAGAAGAAAAATAAGGATATTACTCCAAATTGAACATAATCACTTTTTTCTTTTGAAAACATCATGAATATAGAATGTTATTTTAAGTTGAAATTGGAATAAAGGAAGAACTGAAGTAATTTTCCAATGAGTTGAAGCCATAGAAGACAAAGTTAAGTAGTAATAATGGCATTATGAGCAGTTTTAAATAAAGCACCTATTTTTGTCATCATCTTCAAAATCTTTATTATTTTATAAATTCCGTACGGGAAGTTATGAGTTAAATTGTACCTCAAAGTTGCTAAAGCTGCTCATAAAATTCAGGAAAAAGAAAGAAATGAAACAACATCTCACTATACTGGTTGGAATAAAGTCCAAAAGAAGACAAACATCATTTGTCAATTTTAACCCTTTAAAATGCCAAGAAGAGGACAAGTCAACCATTAGCATTAAAAAACCTTAAGCAGAGCTTGAATTGTCGGAAAATACTATTTGTAAAGTACAATATAATCTTCAAAAAGCAGAAAGTGACACAGGTTTACACCATAGAAATCCTCAAATAAATTTCTCTAATCCATTTTTAGATTCCAATCCTTTTTTTTTTCAGTTCTATTTTTAATTAATAAACCTCTAAATATTTATTAGAAAATTATTTAAAACCTGGCAATGCTGGTTAACCCTGCTACTCTATAGCAGCTATAAATAATAAGAATCATTATATTTCTGTTGGCATGTAGTCAGAGTGAAAAAAGCCCTGAAGGTGTTTTGTGAAAGACAGAGGAGTGGAAAAGCTCTTGTCTCAGATTCCTTGAAAATTGATGTCTGTGGTGGGTGAAGGGAATTGCCGCAGGCTTATAAAATTTGACCCTCTTCCTTTTCTAGAATCAAATCAAATTTCTTTGCTTCAGTCTTATTGTGTGGGTGAAGAACAGAATATTGTATAAAGCTTTCATTTTATATTGTGCAGTTTTCCTTAACTTCTGACTCATTCAGATTTCACTGAAGCAAGGACAGACATGAGGGAGAGGCTGAATGAAAGAATAGACGCACCCTTCAACATACTCCCACCAGGGATAATAATGATAATAATAATAATAATAATAATAATAATAAATTCCAATCCTTCTTAGAAACACTGAAATGTAACCAAGTAAAACATCAAAATGCCTTAGATTTTTAGTTGACATTGCAATCTGAAAAGGAATCTTTTATTTACTGTTATTAATTTCAAGCCCTTATTTACAAATTTTGATTTTCATGAAAATCTGTGTGTCCTCACCTATCATCTAGTCTCTTTTAGATTCGCATTATGTGGGTCTGTATGTGTGTCCCCATTTCTTTATTATCGAATATTTTCAATTTTCATTCCTTACTTACAAATTCTGAATTTTGTGTAATGAAAATCTGTGTGTCCTTACCTATCATCTAGTCTCTTTTAGATTCGCATTATGTGGGTCTGTATGTGTGTCCCCATTTCTTTATTATCGAATATTTTCAATTTTCATTCCTTACTTACAAATTCTGAATTTTGTGTAATGAAAATCTGTGTGTCCTTACCTATCATTTCATCTAGGTTTGATCAATGAAGAAATCACAGACTAGGACACATACAAACCAAGGAGTCAGGTGGAGAGTCAGAGTGTTGAAGGAGTGGATGTGGAGAGAGAGGTTAGGCCTCAGTTGGAAGGAGAATAGAGAACTAGAGAATAGAGATGATGAAGGAATGAAGGCAAAAAATACTTTTGACTTGTAACTCTTACATTTTAACCATCCTATAATCTTGAAAAAAATAAAAATCAAACTTCCAGTATAAGTATAGGTTGTTGTTTGTTTACATGAGAGGATCACTTTATCATCCTGTAATCTGTTGAGGCTAATGTAACAGACAGACATTTGAGAAAGGCCAAAGACCAGAAATATTTTGACATAAATAACAAGTATGAAGATACTAGTCAAAATAATTCATGAAAAATTGAGCCACTCAATGTAACACATATTCTATTTTTGGATTTTAAACCAAGATCATCACATGTTTAGCTTTTCAACTGTTTAATAAGTAGTAAAATTTTATTGGCATAAAAATAGAGTACTAAACACAAGTGAAAACAGAAGAGTCAATTTTTAGGATGGCACTCATTGCCTACTTAGTCCTGGGAGTTGTTTTTGTTTAGTAGAAATAGATATAAGAGAATCATTAAACAAAATGATAGATCTGAAAAAACTGTAAAATATAACATATCTCTCTCTTCTCTCTCTCTTTCCCCCCTCTCTCTCTCTCTCTCTCTCTCTCTCTATATATATATATATATATATATATATATATATATATATATATATTATATTACCTATTTAATCAATCAACCTTTTTTAAAGTTCTCAGCAGGATTTAGGCTTTTCCAAAGATCTGCAAGACATGAGGGAGTAATGGGGCTTATCCTGCCATGCTTTGGCTTATGATGGGGCAACTTTATACAATTATAGATCTGAAAAAGAGTGTAAAATATACCATCATTTTTGTCTGTCTGTCTGTTTCTTTCTGTGGATGACAATATATATGCTCCCCCGGGGGGAGGTTGAGCTCTCTAATGAGGGAATTAACAGATGCCATTTGCATAATGCAATGCTCTTCAAATGAATTTAGCTCTCAGTAGCCATTAAGCATGTATATACGCAAACAAAAAAAGTGATACATATGCATTTAAATCCCTTCGTTTATGCTGAGTTTTCTCATGACTGAGTGGTAGAACCTCTGCCTGGCATAAAAGTCAGTTGAGTTTTGATCCCAGCTTTGAGAATCTCACATGTCTAGCCAGACTGAAGAGTTGTTATACAACAAAACAGTTTGTCTGTGGATGAGAATAAATAAATAAATAAATAAATATGTATATATATATATATATATATATATATATATATATATATATATATATATATATATATATATAAAATGAACCTTATCTTAACATTTTGGCTCATGATAGGACATTTAGTTCACTGCCCGATTCAGGTGTTCCCTATATCTGTAAGACATGGGGAGAATGGGTTTTATTCTGCTCATGATGAGACATTTGGTTCATTTGAGGATTCAGGCCTTTGCCAATATCTGTAAGACATGGAAAGTACTGACCCATGATAGGATGAGTTAGAAATGGGAGGGATTGAATTCAGAGTTGTCCTTCTTCTAGAGTGGTTGTCCTACCAAAGCTAGAAAACCTGCTCAACTGTATAGTGCCTACCAAGGTAGAAAATTGGAGTAGCAACAAGTGAATACTGCCTGATTAGTAACAATCATAATAGAAGGGTTTGCCTCATTCACTCTTTTCTCTGAACTATTATGGCATGTCAGCAATAAGCTTGTATTTGTCAAATTATGAAGCAATAAAATAGGGTCATAGGGAGAGGTGGATAAATGTCTTTCTCTGGGATATGAGTGTGTATAATTTGTAAAACCACACATTGTTTTTATAGCTGGGCTTTAAATCAAGATCACATATTTTGCTTTGCAGCTGTTGAACAAAAACTATTTCTGTGAATACTAATTTAAAAATATGAAGACAGCAGAGAAAATAGTTCTTTGTTGACATTGAGATTAAAAAATCAACAGTATTAAATATTTGTTTTGTAAAATAAATGTTGTTTTAGTTTTTTTTTATCATCATTAGGTTGGTTTAGTTGTCTGAATTTCTGAGACAAAGCTTGATGATTTTTATCATTCAGGGTTTTCGGACTATTGTCTTCATCTTTATTGTTATATTCACAATGTCTTGGCCGATAATGTCCTGAATGATAGGCTTAGTTTCTATATTTAATGGCATATCAACTTCAGTAGGTTATTTAATGCCAAAGTCATACTTGTAGAAGAACAGTAGTGGTTCTATTTAACTCATAGATGGGAGGATAAGGAGGTTCATACCTTTTCTAAAGGTATTAGTATGAGAATGAACATAATAGTACAACTAGAGTTTGAACTCACTTACTATGATGTAGCAGTCTAGCACATTAATCACTATGCCACGAGGAATCCCTTCTTTTTGCACTAATGCTTTGGGAAAGGCTTAGATGCTTCTCTTTCCTACAACCTATGAATAAGATAGTGGGGCAGACTGAGTTTTTTAGCCTTGATAATCTAAGAAGTGTAGGAGAAGGAAAAAAAACAAGAGGGATAAGAGAAACCCCTTCTCATAAAATTGCTCAAAACAAACAAAATGGAGAGGAAAACAGTGGATTGTTGACTTCATTTCCCCACATCTCACTAATAGAAATAGTTAGAAGAAATGAAAAAAAAGAATCCCAAAGATGAATGGTTAAGAAATATCCATTTTAGATGGGATGGAGAGACAGCAAGGATAATTCATTTTTCCAATTCTTATCACAGTACAAGAGCAATTGAATTTTGGATACAACAGAGGAACACACACACACACACACACACACACACACACACACACACACAAGACTAAACAATACGCTGAATAAATCATCTGAAAGTTTTCTGCCTTCTGACTTTGAAGATGAGTTCTGGAAAAGAGCCAGAGACAGACAAATTGTATTGCTTACCAGTTTATCAGGAGAGATTCTCAAGAATGGATTACCTTTGCAAAAATCAATGAAGAAGACTTACCTGCAAGACAAAAGAAAAGACAGAATTATTAATTTTTCATTAAATAGATAAATACACACACACACACACATACATATATATATACCTGGTGCATTCAATAAGTTTCCAGACTTTTTTTGTACAGGCATTTCAAATTGTCATAGACTTTTGAAAATTCAGTATATCATTGTTATACATCTTATGAGATGACTGACCAATCCGATATGCAATAAAATTCTGTTTTAAACTTGGAAAAAATGCCACAGAAACGCATGGAATGCTTCAGACTGCTTTTGGAGCATCTTGCATGAATCGAGCATCAGTTTTTGAGTGGCATAAGAGATTCAAGGATGGCAGGGAGTCTGTGAGGGATGATCAGAGGTGTGGGAGGAGTAAGGAAGTCAGAACACCAGAGTTGACTGGCTCAAGGGTTAGGGTTACTATGTTGAGGTTTTAAGGGAGTTCAGGAAGAGATTCCATCGGAAGAGGCCAGCACTCTTCAAATCGGCTCAGTGGCATTTCCACCAGGACAATGCACTAGTCCACAACTCCATCCTTGTCACAGACTATTTAACCAAAATGGCCATCAAGACAGTTCCTTACCCTCCCTATAGTCCAGACCTTGCTCCCTGTGACTTTTGCTTATTCCGTAAGCTCAGAGGTTGTCGTTATGAGACAATTGAGGAGATGAAAGAGGCTGTGATGAAGATCATTGATATGCTCACAGAAGAGCACTTCCATGGGACATTCCAGAAGTTGTTGGAATGGTACAAGTGCATTGCAGCTGGGAGGAGATTACTTTGAAGGGGACTACTTTGTGTGTACTATCAATAAAAGTGCCCATATGAAAAAAGTCTGGAAACTTATTTAATGATCTTCGTATATATTGAAAACAAAAAACAAAAACAAAACAAAGTAAAAACATTTTGATTTAATTATCTTTCGATTTGGCTTGGTTTCTTTGTTTAATGACATTTCAACCTTTGTGGGTTATTTAATGCCAAAGATATCTCTTTAGAAGAACAGTAGTGGTACTATTTAACCTATAGCTGGGGGAATAAGGGGGTTCTTAAGAGTATTAGTCCAAAAGTGAATCTAATAGTGCAACTGGAGTTTGAACTTGTTTACTATGGTGTTGCAATCCAGCACTTCAGCCACTACATCATGAAGACTCCCACATTATTTATCTTTAATATAAGTACTAAGCCCCTTGAAATTATATAAACAAATAGGAATATACTAATATTTTTATTTTCTCATAACCGACAATGCACCAAGTCATCATCATTATAGCTACATTGTCCAATCTCTCATCCAATTAAATGAAATAAAAGTAATAGTATCCAAAAAAAGACAAAACCAGATGAATAGATGGTGTATAGAGGAGTAAAGTTGCAACTCTTTATGGTATTTGGCTTTCTTTCTGTTTTCTGAATTGAAGATGTTTATAGGGTTATGGCCAGTGTGATCAAAGGACATATCTCTTATATTTAGAATCATGACATGATTAAATGAAGACCAGACAATAAAATCCCATTACCAAGTGCTAATGTAGATTAGTCCGGGAAATGTTTATATATAAAAGTAACTAGTTATGTATCTGACCCAGCATTCAAACTCAGATTTCCTTTCCTACTTTTTGAGCACTTAATTTTTCTTTAAAACTTATTTGATTGCAGCAGGAAATTATTTTTTTTTAAAATTACAAATAGATTAATAAATCAATAAAACTAGAAGTTTTTATATTTTTATTTTATTTTTAGAAATTTTGATTTCCTCTTCTCTCTTCCCCTTTCCCCCCTCTCTCTCTCCTTCTCTGTTTCTTTCTGTCTTTGTCTATCTCTCTCTCACACTTACTTCCTCATCTCTCTCTCTCCTTCTGAAGTAGTTTCTACTCGGTTCACATTTAGTCTTTTTCATTGGTTACACAATAGATTTAAAGTTCATGACTGTTTTATATTTTCAACTTCAGAAACTTGAAACTTGAGTCAGCAGTTGTTGAGAAAATGAAAAATATTGCTTGTCATTGATTCAGTTGCCTACTCTTTTTTAAAAAACCAGACTGAAGGAAAAAAGGCATCATTTTTTACTGTTACCATTATGTCCTTATGAATTTCCTTAAGTGAGAAGTACTTGATACTGAGGTAATAGATGATTGCATTATGAACAATATTGTCTATTTTCTGACTCACAAGGGTGTATTGCTGTCATGTCCTTGTCAATCTCTTTAGGTTATAAGCACTTGTTACTGAGTTAACGGATGATTGTGTGAGAGAGAGAATACTGCCCATTTTTTAAACAATTGATTTTCAAGCTACAGTTTTCATGAACACAAAATTAGAAGTTATAGATTTCAAATCTTCTCTGTAATCAATCAATGGGTTAAGCTATATGTAAATCTAAACATTTTAATGAGTCAAATTATATATAAATCTAAATATTTGAATATGAGTTAAATTATATGTTATTTATCAAAAATTGTTTAACTCAAGTCCATGTCAATGTAAATTTCTTTGATTTAGTTTTATTTTAATAAACTTTCAGGTTAGAAAAGAATCTAATTTAAAATATACATATATATAATTTAACTCATTTAGATAGTTTCAACTAAAGTTTCAAGAAGTAATGCATGATAGAAATCAGAATCACATTTGTATGTATTTACCAACCCCTTTGTATGAGCAGGACGTGACATCAAGTTAATTTTTTTAGTAAAGTTTAGTAGGCTTAAATTTAGAGTTTTTCTTCTAGACTGATTGCCATACCAATGTTAAAGAGCTCAGTCTGCCCTATTATTTATCCTTAACTCGTGAGGATTGCTGTAAGTAAAGTAAGTAAAGTTAGCGACTGCAGTTGAGGGGGACCCAGAAGGCCACTTTTCAATAGCTACTACAATGAGGTGTAGGGAAGGGTGCTACTACTTTTCCTGGATTGCTCCACTTTACCCTTGATCCATACCTTATAATGCTGAGTGTTAAGCAAGGAGGCATCAAGTACCATTTTTTGAGTCTTTGGTATGACTCGACCTGGGACTGAACCTTGGTCTCCCGGGCCTTTGGCAAACACTCTAACCGCTAGGTTAATGGACTGGTGTGGCTGTACCATCATGTTAATTGGTGCTGTTCAGACCAGGATACAACCCTGGAAAAACAGGAGACGGTGATGTAAGAGATATATCAACTGGTGATGAGAGATTGACCCTGGAAGGGCAGAAAGTGGTGATGTGACCACAGAGAGACAAGTAAACCTGCCAGACTGAGTAGAAGGCAGCTACTAGATTTCACGCACTCTGAGCTTTGACCTTATGTCAGACTACCTAGAGTAGAGAGGTATATGTTGCTTGGACGTGATGTAGTCTTATCCATAGACAACCTCATAAAGAAGCAAAGAGAAACTGAGATAATGCGATGCCAAGAGGTAGCCTTGTGCCAGACCTGTGAAGATAAAGAAGTGAAGTGAAATTGAGATGCTATGATATTTTAGAGAGACAGAGAGACAAGTATACCAATGAGAGACAGAGGGAGAGAGTAGCATGTGGATCAGTGAGCAGTTTACCAAGAGCTATGAGTCTTTGACTTTGTACCAGACTACTCTGAGTATAGAAAGCAAAGAAAACTGACTATAATACAACGCTATGAAAAAAAACAAAAGAAGCTTAATGTAATAAGTGTTGTATACTAATGATGAAGGAAGAAACGATAACACTTCGTTTGCAAAAATATAACTCTTAATTTCTTCTTAGGCTTGAATTTCTGTAGGTGCGTGAGGGAGACAGAGACATAGAGAGGACTGCTATAAGTAAAGTTGGTGACTGCAGTCAAGGGTAACCCGAAGGCTCTCTTTTCAATAGCTACTACACTGAGGTTTAGGGGAGTGTGCTACTCCTTTTCATTTTACTTTTGATGCGTACCTTATAATGCTGAGTGTTAAGAAAGGAGGCATCAAGTACCATTTTTTTTGTCTTTGGTATAACTCGACCTGAGATTGAACCCCGGTCTTGCAGACCATTGGCGAACACTCTACTCATTAGGCCCATGGCCCTTTTATAGTGACCCTTAACTTATTAATCACACAGTGCTTCCATAATCAGGGCCTTATTTTAGCACTTCTTCTGCTTCTTTGATGAGAAGTACTCAACTGGATGCCACTATCCATCACCCACCTCCAAGGCATCTGCCAGCTACTTGCTAGCACTCTCTGGACTTCTTGACTGCTTGACCATGTATCCAATTTTTATGCATAGAAAATAAAAAAAACAAAATATAAATAAAATGGCATTTAACACAGACACCAACATATGAAATATTTTTAATAACTAAAATCATTAACTCTATTAGTAAACCTTTCCAACCGAATGTTTTAAAACTAAATTGAAACAATAAAAATACAAACTCTCAACTCAAACTAAACTACTCCTGATGATGATCAAAAGTGTAATCAAAAGCACTTGGGCACAAGATATGGGACAATTCCTTTACCACACTGATCCCAACTCAAGAAAAATATCAAGAAGACTTGAAAAATTACAATTGAAAATGATAAACAAACAGTATTCCATTGTCTTTAATAAAACCTATTTGAATATATATATGTGTGTGTGTGTGTGTGTGTGTGCAGGATATGTTAGCAATTAGCTTGTAGGTAACATTATTTTTAAATGAACTGCTTATTGTTATATATTGACCCTTGACTGAGCCGTCAATCAGAGATGCACATGTGTAAATAAGTGAAAGAAGAAGCGGAAGTAAGTTGGCGTTATGAAAGAATATAGGCAGATTCCGGTTGCCGTTGAGTTAATTGGAGACAGGAAGGCCAGAGTAGGGGCCAGCTTGCAGACTGAGGGCTGTGGCCCTCAGCGACCCCTGGTTGAGTAACCCCAGCCAAGATGCAGAAGAAGTGCTAAGTGGGTTCTTGAAGATAACACAGCGTGCTATGATCAAGAGAAGAAGTTGGGTCAATATAGCAGTCTGTCCCTGTTTCTACCCATCTCTCACACACCACAGAAACATCAACCCTTTCAAGAATAAAGTGTGAGAGATATATTTTTTATAAAGAAGTGTGCTCATTCGTTCATTGAAGTTCGTAAATCAATGTTATGATTATAGCTATACAACACTCATTTGTTTGCACACAGTTAAATGGTTTCAAATATCATTATCCAACTCTAAGAATTCTATTCAACACTAATCATTTGAACACAGTTAAATGGTTTCAAGTACTGCTATACAACACTAATACTTGTATTTGCACAAAGTTAAATGGTTTCAAGTATCGCTATCTAACACTAAAAATTCTATTTAATATTAATCATTTGCTTATACACAGTTGAAGGGTTTTAAGTATTGCTTTTTATTGTTTACACACAATAAAATGGTTTCAAGTATTGCTATTTAATACTAATAATTCTAATTAATATAATCTCTAAAAAAGATTTCAACTCTTGCTAATAATTCTATTCAATATGATTTATTTATTTGTACACAGTTATTTGCACACAGTTAAAGCACTGCTACATAATACTAATGATTCCATTTAATATTAATTATTTGTTTGCACGCAGTTAAATGGTATCAAACACTGCTACATAATACTAATGATTCCATTTAATATTAATTATTTGTTTGCACACAGTTAAATGGTTTCAAGTGTAGTAAAAGATTAAACAGTTCTATTTGACCCATAGACGAGACCCTAACAAGTACTACCACTCAGGGTCAGAGTGGTAATGAGGATGTATTCCACATTTCCCAAAGCTCCAGGACTGGGACTTCACCATCAGATGATTTAGTGTCATATCTGGAATATTCATTAGTAGGTGGTCTGACTCCACTACAAAGATGCAGTCAATGTATTTTACTGCTCCAGCCAACTGGGTTGCTTAATGGTAAAATTTAAGATGCTATTTCTATTAATACTTGCAGAGTATATAAACAAAGCATTTAATATGAAGGTATGGGAAAATAAGAACTAAATCTGTATGGCTAGATTTGATTTTCTGGCTCTTGTAGTTCTAGGAGTAAAGCAGCTATCCTGAGGGGAAAAGAATTTGAATTTTAGTCTCAATGAGAGCTTATTCTTCATTTCAAATCTGTGCTGTTTACTAATGACCATAGAGTGGTGGTCTAAACAGGTACAATAGAAAGCAACTGAAATTATAATTCAAGTAAAAAATTAATCAGGATGGACAATGTTTCATTCAACAATAATAAAATTCAAGGCAATATCACTACAAGTTTTGTAGGCTGTAGAATACACTGACTGCTTCTCTGCAGAGGGGTAAGACCCCCCCCCTCAACAAGTGTCCTGGATATGACACTAAACAATCTGATGATGAAGTTCCAGTAATGCTAGAACTTTGGGGAATGCAGATTACTCCTTTATTGCCATCACTCCCAGGTCCACTCTGGGCTGGGGTGATAGCACCTGATAGGGTCCTATCAATGGGTCAATTAGAACTAAACTGTGTACTTATGCTAAAATGAATTGTTAGAAATAGAACTCTTTTGACATTTAACTGCCTATAAACAAAAACTGTACTTATACTAAACTGAATTGTTTAAAATTAAATTTGGTGTTAAATGACCTGAAAAGGGTTGATACACTGTAAAACAAACCAACCAACCAACCAACCACTCCAAGTTTCTTGAAAACTCTGACTCTTCATTGGTTCTTTTGGTACTGGACTTTTTGGCACCAAAAGTTTGGCATTAAAAGTATTTAAATAACAGCACCAACCTAAACATTATTTCTTATCAGAATAAAAAAATGATGTGAATTTAAAGTAAATGTTTATTTAAATTGTTATATTTTAATAATGAAAAGAGTTCATCTGGAAAATTACATTTTTGCTCAAGAAATGAAAATTGTGATTTTGCCATAGTGTGTGGTGTCCTAGTACTATAAAAGTTGTTTGTTTTTTCTTTTTTCTTCTTTATAAGATATCCGGTGCCAAAATATCCATCACCAAAAATGTGGATGCCAAAATATCCAAATCTGATCTCTTCAGTATTTTACTGATTTCAACAATGTTGTTGCCTAAAGAGTTTTAATTTTTCTGAGGATTTCTCATTCTAGTATTTTTTTTCAATTCATTTTTTGCTCAGCTCTTTGAGTTGAGATCATTCCAAGATAATAAGAATGACTACTACATTCATATTCTAAAACTTTTTTTGTTTTTTCTATCTATCTAGTTTTCTGGAAAGTTATCTATACAGATCCTGCTTTTCACTCTCTTTAAATTTCACTTGGTAATCTACAGGAACTGGAATATCCTCTACTAGACAATTCTTTGTCATTCTTTACAAAAACTAGATTTCACTCCCAGATCTTGATAGGAGATGTGTGATCTGCTTGGATTTCAAAAACCTAAAGAATATTTATTTGTGTGGTTAAATAAAAATTTTTTTTACCTAATTTCCAATTATGTCTACTTTTATAATATTTCTGTGATAAATTGCTACAGTTGTCATTGTTAATAATAATAATAATAATAATAATAATAATAATAATAATAATAATGATAATTTTTTATTAATTATTACTAGGTCTAGTTTTCTGGCCAAGATTAGGTGATCTGTTTGTGTCTCAAAATCCCAGCGACTTTTATCACACTCTCCAGGATGGATTCTGGTTTGTGCATGAAAAAAAAAAAAAAAAGAAAAGAAAACCTGTCGTATAGTGGATTTTGCTCTCCCAGCAAACCACAGAGTGAAAATCAAAGACATTGAAACGAGAGACGAGTACTTAGACCTTGCCAGAAAACTAAAAGCTGTGGAACAGTAATGGTGATACTGATTGTAATTAGTTTGCTTGGAATGGTCCTCAAAGACTTGAAAAGGGGACTGGAAGAGTTGGAAACCAAAGGACAAGCCAAGACCATCCCAAAACAGCATTTTTTTGGATGGTCTGGTTTCAAATTATTCCAGTCCCTTTCCCAATCCTTTCGTCACTGTACTGAGTGCATTGGTAACAACTGATATCACCGTCACTTTGATATTATTATTATTATTATCATTATTATTTACTCCTTGGAGGTGCCCGTAGTGTAATGGTTATCGTCGTAGGAAATGGACACGGCGACATGAGTTCAAATCCTGCACGAAACTGATTGCATAGCACTAATACCATTGGGAAAGGTATGAATCCAATTATTCTCCCTCCAGCTATGGGTAAATAGAAGGACAGACTGGGTTCTACAGCCTTGGTGAGGCAACTAGTCTAGGAGAAGGAATACTCTGAATTCAAACCTGTTAAACTCCGCTTAAAAATTGAGCTTGTGTCATATCCTGCCTGAGCGGAGAGGTTGGTAAATATGATTATTATTTACTCCTTGAGAGTTTTTCACATCAGTTTTAGCTGATGGTCTTTCACTGCAGTTTGAATGACAACAAATTTCCTCAAGTCTTCAGGACTCTACTCAGTATTCTGGCTGTTCTCAACTCGTCCTCAAACTTCTAAGTCCTCCAGTCCCTTTAATAATCCTTTGGTGACTGTACCGAAAACACCAATCACAATTGGTATAATTGTCACCTTCATGTTTCATAGTTTTTTCAATTCCCTAGCAAGGTCAAGGTACTTATCCTTCTTTTCATATTCTTTCAGTTTTATTCTGTGGTCAGCCGGGACAGCAAAGTCCACAATTTTGCAAATTGTCTTTTTTGTTGATTATTATTAGGTCGGCTCTTCTGGCCGAGATTAGGTGATCCGTCTGTATGTCAAAGTCCCATAGGAGTTTATGTGTGTCATTTTCTAGGACAGCTGCTGGGTTGTGCATATACCATTTATTCATATGGCCACATTTAAATTCCTTGCACATCTCACAGTGGATCACCTTGCCCACCCAGTTGTGTCTAGTCTTATACTCCTGTGCTAATTTGCTGCATTCGCTTATTATGTGGTTGATGGTTTCATCTCTGTCACCACATAGCCTACATTTGCTATGTTGTTGTCTTATCTATTCTCACTTTGATATGATTGGTTCTTATGGCATTGTTTTGTGCTGCTATTAGGAGAGATTCTGTTTCCTCTTAAAGTTTCTTTTTCTTAGCCAGGTTCAGGTTTTCCCATGTGAGATGTTTATTAGCTGTTTAAAACACCCACGAGTTATTTTTCTTACCATTTTTGTTTCATAGTTATTGTCATTCTGTTGTCCATTGTGTTGTCAGTATCGTTTCTGATGGCTGTAATCAGTCCTCCTTCATATTTTCTCTGTAGTCTTCGAGTCATTGTATCGGTGTGTCAACGCTGTCTTTGATGCTGGCAAGTCCTCTTCCTCCCTCTTTTCTTGATACATATAGTCTGTCAACGTCATCTATGGGATGTAATGCCTTATACATGGTCATCAATTTTCTTGTTCTTCAGTCCATTTGTTTAAGTTCATTTCTGGTCCACTTTAGAAAGGGTCCCGAATATCTAATGAAGGGTACAGCCCAGGTATCTATTCCTTTGATAAGGTTTCTGCTAGACAGTTTTGTCTCAAGTAGTTTTCTAGTTCTCCTGAGATATTCTTTTTGAATTTTGTCTTTCATTTCCACTTGTTTGATGGTGTCAGTCTCCAATTATTATTGTTATTATCATTATTAATTCAATTCATTTTGATAAAAGAGGTATTTTTTAAAAGTCATGTTAATTTTCATAGAAAATAATTTGTTACTGACAAAAGCTGACAGTCCTACTGCTTTTATGAGGTAAACTAAGCAGCTAAAAATGAGGAGGTTAAATATGTGTGACAGGACCAGGAGTGAATGTTGACAGGTAGAAATAAAACGGATGCCAATTAAAATTGAAAAGGCAGAATGAATGATGATGACAGATGATGTTGAGTGGGAGCAAGAGGGCAAGTGAGCTAAAGAGCTATTAGAGAGGAAAGAGGAGGAGGGTAGTGTTGGTGAGAGAAGAAAAAGAATGGTAGGAGGAGGAAGAAACGGAAGAAGAAGAAGAAGAAGAAGAAGAAGAAGAAGAAGAAGAATGTAAAGGTAGAAGAAGAAGAAGAAGAATGTAAAGGTAGAAGAAGAAGAAGAAGAATGTAAAGGTAGAAGAAGAAGAAGAAGAAGAAGAAGAAGAAGAAGAAGAAGAAGAAGAAGAAGAAGAAGAAGAAGAAGAAGAAGTTGATAGGAAAAAGGAAGAATGAAAGAAGAATGACAATATAGAAAAATATAAAGCAAAAAAAAATGAATGAAAATTGAAAAGGAAAGAAAAAAAAGAAAAATCTGTCTTTTGGTATAGTTGCATATATCTCACATGTCAATACTGTAGGTCAGATAAAAGCCATGATTTCCAATATTGGTTTTAAGTATTGGAGTTTTAATAGCTTTTATATTATGTAGACTATATGTAATAGTTCTAAAAATTAAATTAAACCCTTTTTCTTTAGTTTTTATTGGTGGTCTTAAATTTATGTCAAAACAAAATTTTAAAATCAAGCATAAATGCTAATTTACATCTAAAAATGAATTGAAATTCCTTCATATCCTAAATCTAATTGTCTTTGTGCCTTATTTTTCATATATCTGATTTTCATAATTCAAAAATTGTAAACAATATATTTTTCTTCATTTTTGAGGGTGGTCTTATATTTTTGTCCAGGGGTGTATTAAAAGGATTTGGTATTAGATAACCTACAATGGTTGATATGCCATAAAACCCAACCCAACCAACCTAACATAACAAAAAAAAAAATCTAAATTATGAATCCTCAATTTGGTAAAATGATGGAGAAGCAAAAGAAGGTAGAAAATAAGAAGAATTAAGGAAACAGCACACACTAAGATGTCAGAGATCAGCATGGAATTCACCTCTCTGTGACTCAAATGAAACAAAAGATTTGAAATGGAGTTCTGTGACAATATCTGAGAATAACTTCATGGAAAAATTGTTTCATGCACATTTTGCTTTATGCTCTGAAGAAAGAGACCAGAATAAAACTCTCTTTCTTTACAAAGGGGCACAATATGGTAGAAGAAGACTGGAGAATCAACCGGTCGAAACATAAGGCAAACAACCAAAACAAGGTGGGGAGTCCCTGTGTGCTGGGCTGTAGCCTCAAAATACGTGAGTTTGTACTCCAGTCATGCATTTACATTCACTTTCAGATTAGTATCCTTGAGAAAGGTATAAATCCCCTTATTCTATCAAACTATGGGTTAAATAGAGTCACTACTGTTCTTGGGATTAGACAACCCACAAAGAAACCAAACTAAACCAAACTAAACCAAAACATGGAGTTTAATTGTCCGCAACAGTCTTTGAATGGTTTGCTGTAATGTGTTCATACTACAGGTTTATATTTTGAACGACAACCCAAATTCTATAAGTGTTATATATAGCATATGAAAATTATACTCAAATATAACAACTATCATTGTACAGAGATAATTATTTCTTTAAAAAGTCTCAATACATTCTGCTGTTTCTAACCACAATATTTGGTCTTTACTTTGGTTCTGTTAAACAAGTTTTTTGAGTTTTTTTTATATATTGAAAAAAAAAATGTGTAAGTAATTTTGTTTTTAATGGATTTGTTTTGGAAGCAATGGACAGTCAAAAAGGTTGTTCTAAAAAAGTGTTCTAATTGTGGCAAAAGGAAATAAGCCAACAGAAAAGATGTTAAACAGAAAAGTACTAATTATTGAATGATAAATTGTGTAGAATAGGAAAAAGAAGGCAAAGAAAAAAAAAGTCACTAATATGGCAGAAGTTTATCATCCTGAAAAAAGATTTAGTTCATTTTACAGGAAAAGATTAATTTACTGTAAAAAAACAACAACAAACAAACAAAAAAACAAAAACAAAACAAAAACAAACAAAATAAAAACACATCTTCCTAACTTTTTCATAAGATCAGGATCTGTCAAACCCTTAAGGCTTTAGACATGAGCTTGGATCTTAGCATAGGCTTACACAAGGTTGTATGTAAAACTCACAGTTGCCCATACAGCAGGGTTCTCCTTTTCATGACATCAATGTTGTTCAATAAAAAGGTAAGTTGCGGTACAACTATGTATCAGTATAGCCACAGTGAAGACAAAGACAATGTCAGATTACCATAGGGACTTCAGAGTATGATTTTAAATTCAGAGCTTTTCCTTCTATTAGACTGGTTAACCTTTCAAGGTTAGACAGCCCTGTCTCCCCTATTATTTCCCCCATAGCTTTGGGAAGAACAAACGGATTTCTATCTTTCCCAAGGGCATGAGCACAAAGGGAAACAAAAATAGCCTCATCCAGGATTTGAACACGGCCTGCCAAATCCATTTTTCTTTTTACAATTACAATTAGGCTACCCACACCTAATAAAAAAAAAAAAAAAAAAAAAAAAAAAAACCTGAAGAGAGAAACTGAATCTCTTAATAGCAGCACAAAATAATGCCAAAAGAACAAATTATATCAAAGCAAAATTGATAATATAGATAGGAATAGCAAGTGTAGGTTATGTGGTGAGAGATAAAACAGTTATTCACATAATAAATGAACACAGAAAACTAATACAGAGAGAATATAAGACTAGGCATGACTGGGTGGGAATTGTCCAAGGGATTAAAATATGACCGTACTGATGAATGGTATATGCATAAACTAGAATCTGCCCTAGAAAATGAAACATAAATTACTACAAGAGTTTGAGATACAAACAGATCATCCAATCCAAATCTGAAGACCAGACCTTGTATTAATTAACAAGAAGAAAAGATCTTGTTAACTTATAGATTTTGTCATCGCAGTGGACCATAGAGTGAAAATAAAAGAAAGCAAAAAGACAAATACTTGGATTTTGCTAGAGAGCTGAAAAAGCTGTAGAACATGAAAGTGATGGTCATACCAACTGTTGTTGGTGCCTTTGGAACAGTCCTCAAAAGCCAGAAAAAGACACTGGCAGAATTGTAGATCAGAGGAAGAATCAAGATCATCCAGACCATAGCATTGTTATGAGCTGCTAGAATACTGAAGAAAGGGGAAATCCCTGTGGTGTAATGGCTAAAGTGCTGGATTACAGACTTGAAGTAAATGAGTTTGAACTTGTCACGCTATTATGCTCACTTTCTAACAAATACCAGAGGGAAAGGTAGGAACCTCCTTATCATCCCTCAGTTCTAGGTTAAATGAACTTGTAACATAAAATATCCATTATTTTTTGGTATTCGAGGGCCTTCAAATTTTTTGTTGTAGGTCCAAAGAGAGAATAAAAATATTTTAAAAATAAGTAGGTCCATGAAGAGGTTTGTATTTTTTTTTTAGAATTTATTCATTTATTTATTTTTAAAAAAATACAAATCTCTTCATGGACCTACTCATTTAAAAAAAAAAAAAAAGAAAAAAAAATATATATATATATATATATATATATATATATATATATAATGTGTAAATGATTGAATAAAACACTGATCGACAAATTTAACATATTTTTATTTCTTTAATTGGAGTGAAAAGTTTGTTGAAAAAGGAGTTAAAAACTCTTTTCTTGTCAGAAAAGATAATATTCATTAGAGTATGGGCTTGGCATTAAATAACCAATGAAAGTTAATATGCCATTAAACAAAGAAACCAAATCAAATGAGTTCTGAGAAGAGTCTTGAAAATCTGAGGAGACTTACTGTCACTCAGACTTCAGTGAAAAACCACCAGTTAAAACAGTTGGGAAAAACTTCTGTAGAGTAAAAATGATAGATAGATAGATAGATAGATAGATAGATAGATAGATAGATAGATTTTTAATAAGAGCTAAAAAACATATTTGACAAGAACCATTTCATATGAGAAACTTACTCAGAAATGATCTTTCACATTTACATATACTTTGTCATGATAAGATTGTTTGGCACTAATACAGGAACCATTCTACAGTTATAGAATAAATATCCATCTGAGTAAAGAATCTAGGATTACTTTCTTACATCTTGTTTTGAAACTGGAACAGAGGTCTGCCAATGTTCCTGTCATATCTTGAAATAATTGGTTTATATAGTTTAAAATTCTGAGATCTAAGATTTCTACCCTGTGAACCCTATGAGTGAACATACCGACGTTGCTTACTTGCAATCTCATTACATGTTTTATTTGTGAAGAGAATATTGCTCTCTTTTTATTCTTAAGTGTGGGAAGGGCAAATTAATGCACACATACACACAGTTCTCTCATACTGGGAGTGGTATCTAAAGTATTTCTCAGAAAAATATGTCCCCCACATAGCAGTATAAAATTAGTTAATTTTCACTTTGTGCCATATTGCAGATATCTAAATATTGTCTGAAATTTTGAGATTAGTCATTGTTATTCTATACAATTTCAGTATTGCATTTTTATTGGTGGTATTTTCATTGCAATATTTCTGCTGCTATCTTCTTTGGTCTTGAGAGTATAGTCAGAAATTTTGAAATGAGAGTTTGTCATTATTCTAAGAGTTGTTCAAGATAGTATTTTTATCCTTGCTGTATTTATCATGATGTTTTGACCTATGGATTTCTTGACCACCCTCATTATCTGAAATATTGTAGCTATTTCACAAGTTATTTTGACTAATATCCTCATCCTGGTGATTTTTATTATTATATTTTGGCCAATGCATTCACAAGCTTTTCTCAGTTGTTAGAATACACTGATTATATCCCCTACAGAGGGATAAAACTCCCACGAAAAATAAAAAAAAGGGTGCACTGAGTATGACATTAAACTGCGTCTGATGGAGAGACTCTAGTTCTAGAGGTCTGGGAAGTGTGGAGTACCTGTTCATCGCCATTACTCTCAGGTCTATTCAGACCTTGAGTGGCTGTACCAGTTTGGGTTCTATCAATGATTTAAATAGATTGGTTTGAAAGTTACTAGTATTAGATATGAATACTTGATAGCATATAAGTGAGTGTAAATTATTTGTGTTATTTGAAGCAGTAATTGTTTGTTGGGGAGTCCCTGTTGCATAGTGGGTAAAGTGCTGAACTGTGTCATCATAGTAAGTGAGTTTGAACTCCAGTCACGCTATTACATCTACTTTCAGATTAATACCCTTGGGAAAGATATTAAACCCCAACTATGGTTAAAATAGTAGTTCTACTGTTTTTCTACAAGGATGGTTTTGGCATGAAATGACTCATGAAGGTTGATATGCCATTAAACAAAACCAACAGAATTGTTTACTTAAGATTATTATTAGTTACTTGAAACCATATAACTGTGTGCAAACAAATAATCATTGAATAGAACTATTTACCTAAAACAATATAACTGTGTATGATTAGATAGGAATAATTAAAAACAATTAAAAACAATAAAATTGTGTGAAAATTATTTGTACTCGATAGGAATACTTGAAATCATACAACTATGTGCAAAAGAAAAAAAATTCTTAAAAAACAGCTATACAAAAATTGTGAATATAAACATACAATGAATGTGATTCACTAACCTCTAGACATAAAATAACTCTCATTGGGTTGATATGCCATTAAAATCGATCAATCAATTAATCCGGTGCATAATTTAACTTTGCAGATTTTTTTCTTTCATTTATTGATGGTTTTACATCTGAATGTGATAGATTCCTGTAGAGTAAGGCAATCCATAGTTTCTTTCAGACTGACCAGTGGATTACCTTTATCTTAAGGAAATTCTGATTCCTAAATCTAACAACATCAATAATAGAAAAAAAATGATAAAAAAAATAGTAAAGTAAAAAAGTTGAGGGCATTAAACAAAACATAATGATAAAAGTAGCAAACATAAGTCATTAATTTGAATAATTTTAGAGTAATTTTCATAAGTTGGCTGACCATAGTTGAAGGTAACCTAAAGTCTCCATTTTCAATAGCTACAACACCAAGGTGTAGACAAGGCTGATACTCCTTTCTCTGGATTGCTTTAATTACCCTTAATATGTACCTTATAATACTGAGTGTTAAGCAAGGAGGCATCAAGTACCATATAAATATAAACTAAAACTTTTTAAAAGTATTTACATAGAGAGCAGTTTTGATCCTTGCCATTTAAAGTTACTGGGGTATGGTAGAGAATATCCTTAGAGGAAAATAAGTATCTAATTGACTAGAATGATTTCTCTCAATAATCTCTTGATATTTTAATTATTTACAAAAGGTCAATTTTCTTCTAGACCAAGGATGCCACTATTCTATTATTTCTAGTGGAATGATATACAATCAAAATGGATATTATTAGGTATTATCTATTACTAAATTTTACAACATTGAAATTCTCTAACAAAAAATATGAATATAAAGGAGTTTGAAAATGTGGAGGTGTCCGTGGTGTAATGGTTATCGTCGCAGGATATGGACATGGTGACACGAGTTCAAATCCTGGACCTGACTGATTGCATTTCACATAGCACTAATACCCTTGGGAAAGGTATGAATCCAATTATTCTCCCCCCAGCTATGGGTAAATAGTAGGGCAGACTAGGTTCTTCAGCCTTGGTGAGGCAACTAGTCTAGGAGAAGGAAAACTCTGAATTCAGACCTGTTAAACTCCGCTTAAAAATTGACCTTGTGTCATATCCTGCCCGAGCGGAGGGGTTGGTAAATATGATAAAGGAGTTTGAAAATAAGTACATAATTTTATCATTGTTTACTGGGGTATTGCAATTTTAGTTTTGGTTACAGAGTTTCCATACTGTAGACTTTAGTAATAAATGATACCTAATAACATTCGTTTTGATTGGAGAATGTTCCATTGGAAATGATAACATTCTGGTATGTTTATGGTTAGCAGAGTTCAAATCTGAGATGAGGCTGTTTGCATTTCCTTTTGCACTAATACCCTTAGGAAAGGTCTGAATCCATCTTTTCTCTCAGCTATGGGTAAACTAGTAGAGTTGACTGGGCTCTCTACCCTTTTAGAAAAAAAAAATTAACTTTTTATAAAAATCTGTAAATGGTGTACTTATTTATGGGCAATAGTGTATATCCAAGGAAGACTTGTGGGGATTCAATATATAATCTATGTAATTTTATTTCTGGTTAAAGAGGAAACATGGGTCTGTCAGCTGGCACAGTAGAATACTCTGACAGCATCTCTTAAAAGGGGTAAGACTCCCCCAACAAGTGTCCTGGATATGACATTAAACAATCTGATGGTGAGGCTCCAGTAATGCTGCAGCTTTGGGGAATGTGAAGTACCCCTTTATTTCCCTTGCTTCCAGGTCTACTCTAGGCCAGACTGGTAGCACCTGATAGGGTCCTATCTATGGGCTAAATAGAATTAAACAGTGTACTTATGCTAAACTGAATTGTTTGAAATAGAACTATTTTGACATTTAAACTGTGTCCTTATGTTAAACTGAATTGTTTGAAATATGTATAAAAATGGATTTGGCATTAAATAACCTACAATGGTTGATATACCATAAAACCAAACCAAACCAAACCATAAGAGATATAATTTTATTTTTGGTTAACTCAGCTCTGCCTGGAATTTCTTAAATGCTTTAACAACCTATTGACAGTCTATCCCAAAAGTGCTACCAAACATATCTATTACTTTGAATAGAGACCAATCTCTTCTGATCATCTCTTTGAGAGATTGTATCTTCAACACTAATGATGATAAAATAACACTTAATTCATACACTGGACACACTACTACCACCATCTTCTGTAGACTAACCTGTTATTTGTCCAGTACGTGTACAATCTGTATATATAGCAATAAAAACATCATAGAAGACCAGAACACACCCATAAAGGTTGAACAGATTCTAGTTGATAATTAAAAGATATTACATAGCATTGGTTGCACCCCCCCAAAAAAAAACTTCAATCTATTCAGATGGTATGAGATTGACTACATAGCAGAAGTGAAAATGCAGATGGTATTAGCAGGCAATGCTAATGCAAAGAGGCAGAGTAATGTGCAACCAAGAATTTGCAGTGCCAGAGAATGTTAATGAACTTGTTTTTATCTGGGCTTCAATTTCAGGTTGGAATCTTCTTTATGATCATTAGCTGCTTAGACTTTCAATTTTCAATTCCAAAGTAAATACAAGTTTAAGTATTTTTATTATATAATAAAAGATAAGGACATATATATACTATATATACTTACGTGTCTGAATATATCATATCTATTAGTGATTCACTTTCTCTCTCATCAAATGCACTCCAACTACATACATAATGAATCAGTCAATAAAAATATCATAAACAGATATATATCATATACAGTTAGCAATAAATGTTGAAGATTATTTATATACTACAAAAAATTTAAAACAGTCACCCTCATCATCGCTAACAAGAGTGAACCACTAAAACACTATTATGTAGAACTAAAGCTGTATATCAATTCTCATATCCTTTGGGAGATTGTATCTTCAACACAAATGATGATAAAAGAACATTTAATTCCTACATTAGACCCATTATCACCACCCTCTCCTGTTGACTAACCTGCTATTTCTTCAATACTAGTGCACTATCCATACACACATCAAGAAACACATCATGGAAGACTGGAAAACACACACAAAAGTTTGAAAAATTCTAGTGGGTAATTCAAAAATATTACATAACATTAATTTTAAAAAATTACTTCAATTATTAGAAATAATACTCATAAAGAATAGATGCCCTGCACTAAACAAGATCTCTTTTAGCTTGTGGGTGTGAGTCTTAAAAGACATCTGATATAGATAAAAAGTCCTACAGCATCAGTGGATCCTCAGTCATGTCATCCTTAGATGGTATGTCTACACTTCAAAACAACTTCAAGTATTAAAAAGCAATACTCATAAAGAATAGACACCCTACACTAAACAAGATCTCTTTTAGCTTGTGGGTGTGAGTCTTAAAAGACATCTGATATAGATAAAAAGTCCTACAGCATCAGTGGATCCTCAGTCATGTCATCCTTAGATGGTATGTCTACACTTCAAAACAACTTCAAGTATTAAAAAGCAATACTCATAAAGAATAGACACCCTACACTCAATAAAATCTCTTTTAGCTTGGGGGTTAGGGGTGTCTTAAAATACAGATAAAACATCCTACAGCCTCAATGGATCCACATTCACTAGGTGCTGTTTACTCTGTTTCTATGCTATCCTAACTTTTGCAATCATACCCTTGCAAAAACTGAGATTGTGATCATTATTGATACCACTGGTTTGGTTTGGTTTGGTTTCTTGGTTTTAATGGCATATCAACCTTCATGGGATATTTAATGCCAAAGCCATCCTTGTAGAATAATAGCAGTGATACTATTTTAACCATAGCTCCATACCTTTTCCATGGGCATTAGCCAAAAGTGAACGTATCAATGTAATTGGAGTTCAAACTCGCTTCAAAGCTGCAGTTCAGTACTTTAGCCACAGGAGGTCTCTTAGTATCAATGGCCAAACATCCTTGCATACTAATAAAATAATTGATACAACACTTTAATTAGAGCCTATGATAAAAAAAAAACTTTAAAATAGGATTGTTACAATGTATTCTATACATGACATAAAATAAAAGTTTAATATTACAGGAAAAAAATCAAGAGAATTTATCATTCATTTATTATTTTCACTATTCTTCATGATTCATTGTTTGCAGTAATTATCCTAAATAACAAATGAATTCATGAGCAGTGAATGAAGATTTACTAAACTGGGAAATGCCTGTAATTGTTGCTAAAACAGCAGCAAAGTGACATTTGAGAAATATTTGCCACAAACAGAATAGGATAAACATGGTGATAAAATAATGAAGAAAAAGAATCTCATTAAACAAATGCAGAACTAAAACCACCCAGATGGTATGAATAAAGACAACAGTGAGTTTCTGGGGGTTTTTTTTGGTTTAGTTTTATGACATGTTTGGGCACACTCACACATTCTTTCAATTATATATATATATATATATATATATACATACTCCCCCATGGGGGTTGAGCTCTCTGGCGAAGGAATTGCCGGCCGCTGCTAGCATAATGCAAAGCTCTTCGAAAGAATTGAGCTGATAGGGTATAAAAAAATGTAAACAAAGGCTGCTGCTGCTGTTTCTAAAAATAAAAATACCTTAAAATTCCCTTAGCCAATGTGGTCCGCTTGGTGGACGAGTGGTCTGAAACACAGTCTAACGTAAAGTTGGACGGGTTTCGATCCCGGCTTCGAGCGTCCTGCGTGTCTAGCCACACTGAAGAGTTCTGATAGAACGAAACAGTCTGTCTGTGGATGACTATATATATATATATATATATGTGTGTGTGTGTGTGTGTGTGTGTGTGTAGGTATTTAGCAACCTCTCTGCATAAGCAGGATGTGATACAAGTCAATTTTAAAATTGAAAAGGTTTGAATTCTCCAAGACAGGTTGCCATACCAAGGTTATACAGTCCTGTCTCTCAACTTCACTTAGCTAGAGGGAGAATAATTGGATGCATACCTTATAGGTTATGCAAAATCCTTTATAAATATACAAGTTAGATATATATAATCTGTACACACATTTTGTTGATAACATTTTTAAACAAGCCTGAGCTCATTCTTTTGCACAGAGTTAAATGGTTTCAAGTATTTCTAACATGAATAATTCTATTAACTATTGATTATTTGTTTGAACACAGTTAACTGATTTCAAGTATTGCTATTTAACAATTTAATTTAACAGCAGTCATTGATTTGCATACAGTCAAATGACTATACATATATCATTTGTGAGTGAATAGTTTGTAGGTAAATTGATTTTTAAATGAGTTAGAACTAATTTGTTTACACACAAGTATTAATATTGTTTCAACACAGTTAAATGGTTTCAATTATTGTGATCTAACAAAAATATTCCTATTTAATTTTAAACATTTGTTTGTATACAGTGAAGTGGTTTCAAGTATTGTTATTTAATGCTAATTATTCCATTCAACATTATTTATTCATTTGCATATGGTCAAATGATTCCAACCATTGCTATTGCATGCCGATAATTCTATTTTGCATACAGTAAATGATTTCAAGTATTCCACACTAATAGTTTTATTTGCACACAGTTAAATGGTTCCAAGTATTGCTATGTATCATTAACAATTCAATTAAACATCAGTCATTTATTTACACACAGTTTAAATGGTTAAACAGTTCTATTAGACCCATAGATAGGATCCTATCAGGTGCTACCTCTCCAGGACAGAGTGAATCAAGGAGTAATGGTAATGAAGGGATTCTCCAAAGTCCCAGAGTTGGAGCCTTGCTATCAGATGGTTTCATGTCATATCCAGGACACTTGTTGGGAGTGTCTTAACCCTCTGCAGAGAGGCAGCTGGTGTATTCTACAGCTCCACCTGACAGAGCTGAGTTAGTTTTTGATGGTAACAATGATAGCAAAGTTGTGATGATGATGATGATGATGACAATGACGGTGCAAATCAAACTGCTTTGATAATACCATGAATATTAGATAGACCAAGATGAAGGAAGTTGATAGAAGAATCAAAATTAATGATGCAGAAAATGCTTTTAGGATAATCTGCTTTACTCTGTGGAGTTTATGAATCAAAATGTTTTGTTTGGTATATTCCGGTCTTCAGGTAAAATTAGATGCATCCTTACCTGCGATTAATCAAAGGTAATAAGAGGAATATGGTAACATTGTGATCTGCTAAGCCTTCTCAAATTGATCGTAAATTTCTTTCATCTGAGTCAGCTCTTTAGAATTAGGGAAAATTAATAGATATGTACAGAGCATAGCTTTATCTGGTGCAGAGGGAATGTGTGTAGAGCACTCAGTGAGAACTGAATTATCCACAGTTGTAATGACATCCAAGACTAGCTTACTAACCATTGCTCCATAGCCAGACATCAAAGATATTTACTAAGCTTGATTTTATTTAGTAGAAGGCTATAATTGTATGTATATGTGCATGTTTGGGCACATTCACACATTCTTTCAATTATATATATATATATATATATATATATAAGTATGATTCGATCCAGATAAACTGGAGTTGGGAGTAATTCCATCAGGACAACAAAAACATTCAACAGTGAACATTTAAATTTTCCTGGTAAAGAGCTCAGTGTAACTGACATTACAGAGCAATAATTTCTTTAAGAAAAAACAAAAAACAGTCACATCAGGATTATGAATTTATTTCCATCCTGTTATGGTTTTTTTTCTTCAGATCTTATTGATAAAATCAATAAGATATGAAGAAGTCCTGTAAATTTTTTTTGGTGTTTTTGATTTATATCAAAAACCCATAACAGGATGGAAATAAATTCATAATCCTAATGTGACCGGTTTTTGCTTTTTTCTTAAAGAAAATATATATATATATATGCGTGAGTGTGTGTATGTGCATGTGTGTGTGTGTGTGTGTGTGTGTGTGTGTGGGTATGTATTTAGCAACCTCTCTGCATAAGCAGGATGTGATACAAGTCAATTTTAAAATTGAAAAGGTTTGAATTCCCCAGACAGGTTGCCATACCAAGGTAATACAACCCTGTCTCCCTATTACACTTAGCTAGAGGGAGAATAGTTGGATGCATACCTTTCCCAAAGGGGATTAGTTCTATGTGAAATGCAAACAGCCTTATGCAAGGTTTGAACTTGGGTCACTGCATTGATTTCTTATGCCTTAACTTTCAAAACATGAAGAATTATGTAACATCAACATTTTATTTCTTAAAAAAGTGTTTCACATGAAAAGATTTGTAACCAACATTTATAAAAGGCCTCAGGTAAATTCTGTTAGCATTTATCAGTAGCCATTATCATATTTGTCATCCTATCACTGTTAATGTCAAAGGTTAGATAGAAATGAATAAGAAGCTAGTGAGTAACATTTTGAGTGGCTGGAGAGATGAGTGGACAGCTAACTGACCCAAGTAAGATGCATTGTTAGTCATAAAGTATGGGTAAGCAAAATGGCCATTTGGTTTTTATGTACTCAGAGGACACCTTGCCAATGAAAATTTAAAAACCTGATGATCTGCTAGACATTCCCCAAAGAAATATACTCCCATGATGGTTATTATCATAGAAAATGGACACGGCCACTCAAGTTCAAATCTGGAACAAGGTTGTTTGCATTTCACATAGTGCTGATACTCTTGGGAAATGTATGAGTCCAATTATTCTCCCTCCTGCTATGGATAGATAGTAGGGCAGGCTGAACTCTTAAGTCTTGGTATGGCAACTGGTCTAGGAGAAGAAAAACTCTGAATTTGTTACATATTGACCCTTGACTGAGCCGTCAATCAGAGATACACCTGTGTAAATAAGCAGAAGAAGATCATGTGATCTAATTGGAAGTAAGTGGTCGTTATGAAATAATATATGCAGGTGCTAGCAGCAGTTGAGAGAGTTGGATGCAGTCAGTGAGAATGCCCTGCTGAGGGCTGCTGCCTTTAGTTGGGCAGCCTCCAGTTGAGAGAGTTTGAGTCAGTGAAGGCCAGAGTCGAAGCCAGCTTGCAGTCACTGAGAGTGTGCCTCCGGTTGAGCAACCCTGGCTGAAAAGCAGAAGAAGTGCTAAGCAGGTCTTGAAGATAACACAGTGAGTCAAGAGAAGAAGTTATGGGTCAATATAGCAATCTGTCTTGTCTCCCTACCGTCTGTCAGTCTCACAAACCACAGAAGCTTCAGCTCCTTTCGAAATAATAAAAAGATGTATATATTCTTATAAAGAAGTGTTGTTCTTCCTTCTTTCCTCATCACGGTATACAACGAATTGAAACCTGTTAAACTTCACTTAAAAATTGAATTTGTGTTGCATCCTGCTTTTGGCAGAGGCATTGAGTAAACACACACACACACACACACACATGCATATATAGCAAGTGTTACTAAGTGATGAATTCCACACTTCTTTGTACTCTTGTCTGACTAAGCTAAGCTTAGAGCATACCTTTGTGGAGTAATGGTTAGAGAGCAAGTCTAACAGACCATTAGTACTAAACAGTAAGTTTGTGTCTTGGGTATAACACTAAACTGCATTCAGTGATGAGGGTGCAATTCTGGGGCCCTAGGAAATGTGTAGTTATCCTTTCATTGTCATTATTTCAAGGTCCACTCTCACCTGGAGTGGTAGCACTTTGTACTTATACCCTTGAGAAAGGCATGAATCAGGTTCTTCTCTCACCAGCCATGGATAACTACTAGGGTTAATTAGGTTTTTAAGACTTGGTTTGGCAACTAGTCTAGGAGAAGGAAAACTCTGAATTCAAACAAGCTATACTTTGCTTTAAAAAAAATTGACCTAGAGTCAAATACTGCCAATGGCGAGAGGTTGGGTGAATATATATACTCTCATGCACATCATATAGAAACATATAAATCAAACTCAAATAAGCCTGCATATGAACAAATATATATATATATATATATATATATATATGGGAAATCAACTGATTTACATACTAAAAAAGGGTTAATTTTTATGCAAAAATCAGCTTGAGAAGCAGTAATTTTTGTTTCTGTATTTTTGTGTTTATTGACCAATCAGCACTTAAGCACTCTTTTTAAAATTTCTTTGAAATTTCACAGACGACAATATTCAAAAATTTGAAGAATCAAAACAATTTAAGAAATCTTTTCCCTCCAAGATTGTTAAAAATACATTTTTTCACTAGTTAGAATTATAAATAAATCAATTTTTTAAATCTAATTTCGAGCTTACTTCAATTTTACAAATAAGCAATGAAATAGATAAATCTTCAGTAGACTTACAGATTTATTCAGGAAATCTACTCAAAACTTTCGATTTTCTTTCTTTTAAATGAAAATCTAACATTCTGTTCCATCAAGGATGCATTTAATTTCAACATAGCTTAATTATTTTAAATTTAATGAAAACATTTTGTTTACATAAATATGTTAATACTACCATTACAGTCTTTGCTGGTATTTTCCTTAGCTGCATCTGCTTAAATATTAGTGCATAAGTATACTTTCTTCCTAACATAGTGAGACATTAACGCACAGATCTTTTACACACACCAAATACATCAACTAGATTTAGACAATACAAACTGCTACATTGAATGCAGGAATATTTTTTTCTTGTTATAAAAATATTGAAGAATATTTATTCTCTAATGAATATTATGTTTTCTGACAAGAAAAGACTATGTAACTTCTCCTTTTCAATAAACTTTTCAGTCAAGTTAAAGAAATTATAATTCATTGAATTTGTAGATTGTTGTTTCATTCAATCATTTACGCACGCACACACACACACACACACACACACACACACACACACACACACACACATATATATATATATATATATGAATGATACAATGATCAGTTGAAGATACTTCAATATAAAAAATAACGGATATTCTGTTACAAATTCATTTTTCATCTCTTCTTTTATAGCATACCAATCCTTTTGAAAAATGTCTTTGAAAACGATTTTGAAAACTTTCTAAAAAAAAATTTATTCCCAAAAATTTAGGTTGAAACTAGTTGAGAACAAGCAAAAAATAAATAACAACAAAGAAACATTCTGATTTATCTTATCACTTACGTTCACACACACACACACACACACACACACACACACACACACACACATAGAGACGCATTAGCATGCATCCATATATATGTTCACATACATATAGATACACATTTATGAGCCACACTCATATGTCATGCACACCCATATAATCATATAAAGCTATCAATTCTGTTTAAATTCATACACACCAGCAGGTCTAGCCCAGTTGGCTGAAGCTGTAGAACAAACTGACTGCATCTCTGCAGAGATGCAAGACCCTCCCTAACAAGTGTCCTGGATATGACACAAAACAATCTGGTGGTGAGGCTCCTGCCATGAAGCTTTGGGTTAAATAGAACTATTTAATATTTAAACTGAGTGAAAACAAATAACATGCTGAATTGTACTTTTAGAATTGTTTAAGCATTTAACTGTGAGTAAACAAATGACTGATGTTTAATTGAATTGTTAGTGATACATAGCAATACTTGGAGCCATTTAACTGTGTGCAAAAGAATAAACTTAGGGTTGTTTAAAAATTTTATCCACCAAATGTGTTTACAAATCATATATATTTAATATATATGTATAAAGAGGATTTAGCATTAAAGAACCTACAATGGTTGATATGCCATAAAACCAAACCAAACCAAACCAAACTATAACCCCAGAGAAATACAATGAAGAATCCAACATAGAACTTTGATGATCTATGAGGCAAGAAATTCTTGTTCTTCTAGAGAAGTACCATGAAGAGCTCAACATTGAACCTTGATGGTCAAATAGGTAATTAATTCACATTTTTCCATGCTATAAAGGGATCACTAAATCATTTCCTCTGATTCAAGACTTATCTAAGTTCTTTAATATTTGGTTTGGTTTCTTTGTTTAATGGCATATCAACCTTTGTGGGTTATTTAAAACCAAAGTGGTACTATTTAACCCATACCGTGGGAGGGTAATGGAGTTCATACCTTTCTTAAGAGTTTTAGTCTGAAAGTGAACATAAAAGCATGACTTGAGTTTGAACTCACTTATGACAATATCGCAGACGAACACATTAACCACTACACCATGGGGACTGTCCCTCCTTAAAATTTTTATGCATATCAATTACTTACATTAATATAAATAACCAGAAAGAAACATTTCAGTTTTGTTGTACTATGAGGTAATAAATAGACTTTAAATGAGAGAAATCAAACCCAGAAGCCACTTTGACTTTTAGGTAAGGGTTTAGTTTTTATAACAAAGCTTCCTACTTGAATATCTTCCAAAAGGTCAAATTAGTAGTTGCCACATACTTATAATCTAAGTTACAGATAAATATATCAAGTAACATATGAGTCTTTTGTCATCAACCCACAACTTCTTTTCTTTTTTATGCAAGGCTTCTTCTGCCCTGGATGACTTGACATGCTAAACTGCCATCACCATGGTTACAAGCTAGTACCAACTGCCACGAAAGTTATAATCAGTCAGTCTTTTTTCTTTTCTGACTATTCATCAGAGAAGAATATTACACAAGCTTTTGGCAATATCTGCAAAATCTTTGGTAGTGTCTTTTTTTTTTGGACTTGTAAACCTGCACATTACTAGCCGACTTCATGTTTCCTGTTTCAAGCATTTATTGTTAGGGGTTCTAACACACACACACACACACACACACACTTTTTTCCCTGCTTTCTTTCATTGTCATTTCTTCTTTTCCCTTTCATTTTAAAATTCTTTGATATGTTTATTGCATCTCTATCTCGCTGCATCACTATCTCAACAGAGTAATTAAAAACAAACTCCCTATTTCAAAATACTTATAAAATCATAGTTAAAAAATAATTATCAGAATTTTAGAATAGGGAAGTACTTTTCAATAACTATATATATATATATATATAATAAAATGAAACAGGATTTTTTCCAACCTGTAGCTGTGTCCATACTACTATATGGATGTACCACATGGACACTAAGAATACACACAGAGAAAAACACAAGAATGCTGTCTGGTGTCTTCAATAAATCTTGGAAGCAACAGCCTAAACACAGAAGCTGTAAGACCACTTGCCTCCCATCTCACAAACAATCCAAGTAAGACAAACAAAAGCTGAGGGTACTGCTGGAGAAGTAAGGATGAAGTCATAAGTGATATTCTCTAATGGAATCCTACAAATGGATGTGCCAGAATTGGTTGACCAGCAAGGACTAACAGCAGTTTAGTGTGGACACAGAATGCAGCCAAGAAGAAGACACGCCAAGAGTGATTGATGATAGGTATGGATGGTGAGAGAGTCTCAGCGAACTGTGCTCTCAGCACAATTTGATAATAATAATAATAATAATAATATATATATATATATATATATATATATCTTGCTTTTCCCTATCTACTTTATTTCTCCTTGCATTATCCTCTTTTTATTTATCTTTTCTCTCTCTTTCACTTTCATTCATGTCTTTCTTTCTTTTCTACCTCATAATTACACATTTACGTGTAATGGTTAGTGAGCTCGGTTAGCATACCACTGGTTCCCACTGGATTTCCAGTACTTCTGACCTTGTGCTAAACTAAGTTAAGCTTGATAAATGAAAACCTCACATTTAGGTAGTACAGATATTATAATCTTTATATGAAGGGAATATAGAAAGGTTCTCAGCCCAACCAAGAGGAGAATGATGGTTATTTTTAATTTTTATCACCTTCAGGCAGGCCATCTGGTATTCATGCTGGGTGGTTAGAATTGTCATTGAACACTTGGTCTCAAAAGGCTGTACTCCCAGGCTTTACCAGCTTTGCAGGGTTGAATTGATTGCTCAGCATCTGAGGTACCCTTATAGGGGAATTCTGACAGGACCAAGTATTTTTTGTGCCTGCCATGCATAAGTCTCAATTTGTGTGCAGTTCATACTGTAAAATGGCCTTGTGCCACATCCTGGCTTGGTGGACAGTCAGATACATACTGACCTTTTTTCTTTTCTTTTTTTTCCTTAATATTTATCAAATTTTTCATAGAAAAAAAAAACTTGAGAAAAGATGTTCCAAATATGTATTTACCCAATTCTCTACCACAAGCAGGATGAGACAAAAGGTCAATTTCTAAGCAGAGTACAGCTGGTTTGAATTCAGAATTTTCCCTTCTTCTAGACTGGTTGCTCACTTTGGCTAAAGAGCCCAATCTGCTTTACTTAGAAACAATAATTGGGGGATTCCTGCCTTTCCTAAAGGCATTAGCAGGAAATGAAATGTAAACACCTTCATCCAGGATTTGAATTCTGGTCTCCAATTTCATTTCCTCCAACAATAATCATCATACTAATTACTCTCAAGTATGTTGAACTTTTGGAAGAATATGTGGAATAGTTTGTATCTTTAATGGTTTTAGGTCATTCTCTACTTGGTTGGGATGAGAACTTCAGCATCTACTCATAGTAATGATCATATCTGCATGTACATGTGTGTGTGTGTGTATATGTGTGTGGGCAAATACATATGTGTGTGTTGTGGCCTTGGCAAAGGAGAAGGCTAATTTTTTTTTCTTACAGTCAGGTACTTAAAAATTCTTGAAGTCTCTCAAGTTTTTCCACTTGGCTCAAAATAACAGGAATACAACAAAGCAAAAGCATTTGTTTCATGGAATCTTACAAAGCCACAAGTCATCTTGCTATGTGTGCCTCTTACAGAAGTAACAAGGATGATGGAATAAGCAGAACTGAGTCAAGTCCAGTAATACTTTAAAAGCATAAGATAGTAATAAAAAAAAGTCAATAGAAGCGATTTTATTTTTGTCAAAAAAACACCAACAAAAACTTAAAAACAAATGATACTTGGAAAATGTCTACAGTCGTAAAATAAGTAGCCTTAAGGAGTAGAAAAAAAACAAAAAAGTTTCTTAGTCACTCTCTCTCTCTCTCTCTCTCTCTCTCTATTTCTTTTACTTTTTCATTTACTTTTCCTCTATTTCTACATTTCTTTTAATTATTTTTTTTCCCTTCTGTTTCTATTTCTTTTACTTTTATTTTTTTCTATTACTTTCTTCCTACTTCTTCCTTAATTTCAGTTACTCTCTCTCTATCATTCTGTCTCACTCTCACTTTTCTTTTTTCCTTCAATTTCTTTCTCTTTATTTATTGCTGCCTTTCTATTTTATCACCTTCTCAGTTTCTTTCTTTACTTCCCCAACTGTATTCTTCTCTCTCTTTTTTTAAAATACTTTTTATTTCTCTTTCTTCTTTTCTTTGCTTCTTTAACACTCTCTATTCCTCTCTCTGTTTCTTAGAATTTATGAAGCTTTTTTAGTTTGTCATACAGGCCTCACATTGTTTATGGTACCTGCAATTTTGAAGTGAACACCCATCTAAATTTTAAGCAGGTTCATCACTGCTTAACCTCAGTGATCAAGTGAGACACTAGAACTTTAAGTGTGATTTTATCATAAATCTTCTTTCTGTTTATTTTTTGTATTATTTCTTCTCATCAAAGCCAGTAATTGTTAATGTGGAGATCTTAACAAGCTTAAATACAAGTATAGGTAACTATAAATGTTTGAATTGAATTTATTTAGGCAGTAGACATTCTCTTAAGCATATTTCATTAAAAACTTTAGACAAAGTTTATTTCAACAGTTTTTTTTCATTAAATCTTTTCTTCTTGCTTCACAAGATTTCATAAGTTTGGTTCAATTTCAAATAAAAATTGTCCAAAATGTTCTCCCTGAACACTTTCCAGCATCATTGTTCATTTTCAAGGATCACTTCAAATGTATCTTGTATCTCATTTTATGACACACTTAACCAAGCTCATCTATAAAAGTAAAAGTAAAGTTGGCAACTGTAGTCAAGGGTGACCCAAAGGCTCCCTTTTCAATAGCTACTACACCGAGGTGTAGGAGAGGGTGCTACTCCTTTACCTGAATTGCTCCACTTTACCCTTGATATGTATTTTATAATGCACTCTACCCACTAATCCAAGATTATTCAGAGGAACGTGAATTCTGAAAGGTAGATAGGAACTGATCAGCTGATTTTCAATTAGGGTTGTCAACCTGAAAAAAAAAAAAAAAAAAAAGACACCTCCCCTCTTAAAAAATTCCAAGTCTCATTACTTTTAAGTCTGACCTCATATTAACTGAACACTTAAACTTGCACGTAATGATTTATAAGATGAACATAGTTACTACTGCACTGTAAGTAAGTGCTCCTAACCTGCATTTATTCAGACAGAAGCAGAAATGCAGCCTGGGCTTATGCATTTGGGAGTAGAAAGCATTTGGTATTTCTATTTTAAATCAACACTCATCTCCCAAGCATTTTACATTGTAAATTTTCAAGATAATATTGCCTTTCAAGTAATTCCCTAAAGATATCATATGTATTTTATGCATTCTTCAAGACTATTATCCCCATCTTTGTTGTTTTTATCATGATATTTTAATAGATGTTTTCTCCAGATTTTTCTCAGGTGCATATTTCTTGCAAAAAATGCCTGCTGAAAGCCAAAGAACATTATGTCATTCAGCAATGTAATTGATGTCATAATAAAAGGACATGAAATAAATAAATTTTTATTTCAAATAAATAGAATACATAAAAATTAAGGATAAACTATAAAAGAAGGTAACAAGAATTTAAAATACAATAAAGGCATTAAAAAATGTGAAGTAAAATTTTTACATTTAAAAATTGTAAACAAATGTAAGCCATTAATTATGTTCATTATTCTAATTAAAATGTGCATTCTTTAAGGTTTAGAGGTAGTTATATTCTTTAGCGAGTTATTTATGCTAGTTTTACAGGGTTTGTTGTCATTTTAAAGCATTTGGAAGGCATTTCATCTAGTTAACATCAAAAATTGGGTCACAACACAGCTTTTAAATAGCCCAGTAAGCTAGGGCTGTAGAATACACTAAATGCATCTCTGCGGATGAGTATGATCCCACCTAACGAGTGTCCTGATATGACATTAAACAATCTAATGCTGACTCCCAAGTAATGTTTGAGCTTTAGGAAATGCGGAGTATCCCTTCATGGCCATCACTCCCAGGTCCAATCTGGCTCAGAGTGGTAGCACCTGATAGGGTCCTATCTATGGGTCAAATAGAACTGTTTAACATTTAAACTAAGTAGAAATTAATGACTGATGCTAAATTGAATTGTTAGAAATAGAACTATTTGATTATTTAATTGTGTTTAAACAAATAACTGATGTTTAATTGAATTGTTAGTGATACATAGCAATACTTGAAACCATTTAACTTTGTTGATTTATGCTAAACTGAATAGTTAGAAATAGAACTGTTTGATCTCTTAGCTGTGTGTATCTACAAAAAGTGTTTACAAATCATATATTTAATATACATATAAAAATAGGTTTTGGCATTAAATAAACAACAATCGTTGATGTGCCATAAAACCAAACCAAACCAAACCAAACCAAACAGCTTTTACAAAAAATTAATGACATATGGCCGAGTATGACTGTATACAACTTTGTTGATCAGACATTATATGCAAGATTCCCAATAGCATTTCTAAGGTATGGGTAATACATATCTCTTTTCCAAATAACAAGGGAGAGTTAGTATATATATATATATATATATATATATATATATATATATATATATATATATATATATATATATATATATATCTACCATCCAACATCCTTTATTGCAGGGCAGGATATAACTTAAGGTCAAGTTTATTGCAGAGATTATTTTAGTAAGTGGTGCCAAAAATAGCTTTGCTTTATTGGCATTCCTTCTTAAAAAGTCTCTTAGGCATCAGAAATTTATCATTTTAGCACAATAGAGGAGGTGCTGCTTGGAAGGGGACAGTCCCCTGAAGTATGTTGGGTACCCCTTCATTGCCATTACTCCCAAGTTCACTCTGACCCAGCGTGATAGTACATGTTAAGGTCTCATCTATGGGTCAAACAGAACTGTTCAATCATTAGCAAAGAATTATTATTATTATTATTAGTTATTTGAAACTATACAGCTGTGTTCAAATTAATTATATTAGATAAGAATACTTAATGAACAGAATCACTAATGTTACAGAGCAATACTTGAAACCATTTAACTGCGTGCAACCAAATGAATATCAAGTAGAATTATTAGTGTTATAAAGGAATAATTGAAGCCATGTAACTATGAGCAAACAAATGAGCTCTAAAAACATGTTTGAAAATAAAGTTACCAACAAACTATTTGCTTATGAATCATATATATAAAAACAAGATTTGGCATTAAAAAATAACAAGGGTTGATATGTCATTAAACACTAACCAACCAACCAATCAGCAATATATCTTAAGGGTAGGTCCCATCAAGTGACAAGACTGGGATAGATAGATAGATAGATAGATAGATAGATAGATAGATAGATAGATAGCATTTTGGGGCCAATGATAACAATTTAAAGTAAATAATTATCAAAGTTTTTTAAAGTAGTATTTGAAAATACACAAAGATAGATGAGCAGTGGAAGAGAGTGATGAAAGAAATAGAAAGAGAAGGAAAAGTATGAAACTGACTGGAAGCACTTGGTTACATGGTTGATTATCTCAATGAATAATGAAATCATTAGAGTGCTATACTGGATCTTTCATTAACTCTCAAAGTGTAAAAGGAATTACTTTACTATGCCTATATCCTCTCCAAAGGTTATAATAACAGTGGATAAGGAGACTCCTTAACCTGACTAAACTCTTTTCTGTTAGTCATTGTGGCATAGCAGTGATGAGACCTTTCTCAAGATAGTGTACGAGGAGAGTTAGATTCATCTACTTTTCAAAAACAGATACAACCTCATCTGGAAACCATATGCAGTTCAGTAATTCCATTTTCCATGCCAATGGATAATATTCACCTGATTAAAGTTTGTTCTTTTAGTCCAATATTTGATTTCTTCTCATTCTTCAATTTTCTTTCCCTGCTCCCCACGTCTAGACATTTATACAATCAAAGGTTTACCTTCCAAATTGCAATTGCACACTATTGATCAACCGACCCATGTTGTAATGACTGCTATTATCATGGCGGAGATGGGGATGGTGGTGGTAGTAATATATGCATGGACAAGCATAGATATGAATAGCTTGCCAAAACAGATCTAATAAGACAAGAGATAGCCCTAAGCAAAGCTTGAATCTTCATCTGAGTAATCACAATTCCTGAGTAGCATTGTATCCACTTTAGATATCAGATTATCTTTAGACTCAGTTTTCAGTCTCAGTTTATAACTGACACAACCCACATTCAGCTTATTGAGAGCTATAAAATTTTTACTACTACTACTACTACTACTACTACTACTACTACTCAGAGACTTGCTTATGTAATTTACAAAGCGCTTTGCTTTGATGTGGCACAAGGCCGAATGAATGGGGCGCCCAATGAGACTCGAACTCACTCGTGTAGGTCTGCTAGTCTAGCTTGCTAACCGTTACACCACCAGAGGTGCCCTTCAGAGACTTGCTTAGTGTAATGATTTTTGATGTAGGAAATGGAATCAGCAATCCAGGTTCAAATCCTGAATGAGGTTGTTTGTGCTTCACTTTGCACTTTTGGAAAGTCATGAATCCATTTGTTATTCTTGCGGCTAAAGGTAAATGGTAGGGCAGATTGTGTTCTTTTGTTGGGGAACCAGTCTAGGAGAAGGAAAAATTCTGAATTCAAACCAACTTTACATTGCTTAAAAAAAGTTGACTTTGTACCATATCCTGTCTATAGTAGAGGGGTTGGGTAAATACTACTACGTCTACTTTTACAACTTATATCAAGATGATATTGTTGTATTATAGATTTCGTAAATACTTAAACATACAGACTAAACTGGGAAACAAATATAAAACATCTTGCCTGAAGTTAAGATGTTAAAACCGTGAATCAACATCTTAAAAAAATCACATTAGTAAGAGTTAATAAACAAATATGTTAAAATTTTTATCCTCCCTAATGATTACAGATATAATTACACAGCAAATGTTAAAAATAAACAGGAAGCAAGCAGTTATTGAGATTTTCATAAAATGGCGAACACGCAAAAAGATACAGCGAATATATAAATTCAAAAGAGTTAATTATTTTACCATTTACCTTAATTAGTCGTGCATAACACACATTCATAAATAATATACATCTCTTGCTTTTGGCCATGTAATCAAGAAAAAACATCTTTGGTGTATAATACACACTGACTTTTTAGAATTTAGACCAGCTATATCTATACTAAAGTTAACATTATTTTGACTTTTTATTTGGTTTGTATAAAATGAAAATAAAAATTTATATAGTTTATATAATGTTTTGAAACACAAAATTTACAGGGGTGTCCTTGTGGTGTAATGGCTAAAGCGATGGACTAGGGAATCGTAGTACGCGAGTTCGTACTCCAGTCGCGCTATTACGTTCACTTTCGGGCAAATACCCTTGGGAAAGGTATGAACCCCCTTATCCTCCCAGCTATGGGTTAAATAGTACCACTACTGTTCTTCTAGGAGAATGGATTTGGCATTAAATAACCTAAAAAGAGTTGATATGCCATTAAACAAAGAAACCTAACCTAACCTAACAAAATTTACACAGGATTTAGAGCAAAGACAATGACAAATTTACATGAAAATGTAATAAACATTTGGCAAAAATAAGTTTATAATAAGTAAGTAAAGTTGGCGACCATAGTTAAGTGCAACCAGAGGGCTCCCTTTTCAATAGTTACTACACTGAGGAGTAGCACTACTCCTTTTCTGGATTGCTCCACTTTACCATTGATACATACCTTATATCATTATTGTGTTAAGCAAGGAGGTATCAAGTACCATTTTTAAAGTCTTTGGTATGATGTGACCTGGGATTGAACTCAGGTCTCCTGGACCATTGGCGAACACTCTACCCACTAGGCTAATTAGCCAGTTAAGTTTACAATTGAAGAAACAAATTATAAACAAACATGCATTACAGTGGCTATTTCTCTGTAGTGGTATAAAACAAAAGTGTTTGTTACACATTAGTTAGTTTGGACTATAGATATAATGTATGCTTACAGTCATACTGTTATGAATATGGCAACATACATAGCCAAAAAAAAAAAGATAATATTTAGTTCTTGAGTATAATATCCACCCCTAGGTTTTGGGCTTAAAAATCTGGAAAAAAGTGTGTATTATACATGAATAATTATTAGTTGTCTGAATTTCTGAGATGAAGCTTGATGATTTTATCATTCAGGGTTTCAGACTATTGTCTTCAACTTTATTGTTATATTCATGACATATTGGCCAAATAGTTATGAATATGACACAAAATATGAAGATAATTGCTTGAAAACCCTAAATGATAAAAATGAATACTTATGTTATCTTAAATTTAGAGGACTTCTTAGAGGATACAATTCATCTGTGTTGTTGCTGAACCCCTGTGAACTCTTTGAGGAGCATAGAGCAAAAGCTACATCTCATCAGTGATCATGTTATGGCTTCTGTAACGAGTAGGGTTTTTGGGTATTGTGGCCAGCTCTGTCCCCCTTGATTTTGAATTCAGAGTTTTTACTTCTCTTAGACTGGTTTAACAATCTTCAAAGCAAGAGGGCCCAGTCTGCTCTATAATTTATTCATTGGGGGTAGAAGAGATGGATTCCTGTCTTTTTCAAGGATATTAGCAAAAAAAGTAAAATACAAATGGCCTGATCTATGATCTAAGATTTGAACTTGACACATTTCATTTCCAATGATGATAATGTTGTACCACCCATGCCTCCAACAATGTACTAGTGGTTAGGAAAATTTTCAGATTAAACATTTTCATTATTCCTCAAATTATTTGGACCACTATTCATAATTTTTTTTATATCACTTTGTATTTACAAAAGACCTATATCAATGCAGGTTTCCCTGGGGATGGCACTAAACTACAATCAGTGGTGAGACTTCAGTTCTGGAATTCTGGAGAATGTGCAATCACTCCTTTGTTACTATTACTCCCTGGTCCACCCTGACTGTGAGTGATACTATCAGTTGGGGTGAAGTCATCAAGTCAAACAGATTTGCTTGAGATCATGTTTAGGTTTGGTTTCTTTGTTTAATGACATATCAACCATCATGGGTTATTTGGTACCAAAGCCATCCTTCTAGAAGAACAGTAGTGGTACTATTTAACCCATAGATGGGTGGATAAGAGGATTCATACCTTTCCCACTGGTATTTGTCCGAAAGTGAATGTAATAGTGCGACTGGAGTTTGAACTCACTTACTATGATTCTGCAGTCTAGTACTTTAATCATTACCCCACGAGGACAACTCTTGATCATGTTTAAAAGGATTTTGAACTAAACTGGCTTTTAATATAAAGATGTTGATATTGCATTTTGACAGGAATAGTTAATTAAAGATATATAATTATTAGCAAATTATTAGCAAATAGGAATGAATTGAAATCATATAATGCCTTGTAAATTATTCCTATTAGATAGGATTACCAATATAACTGTATACAAATTATTTGTATTAAGAATAGTTACTTGGTTTGGTTTGGTTTTATGGCATATCAACTATTGTAGGTTATTCAATGCCAAATCAATTTTTATACATATAAACAGTTCTATTTCAAACAATTCAATTTAGCATAAGTACACAGTTTAAATGTCAAAACAGTTCTATTTCAAACAATTTAGATTAGCATTAGTACAGTTTTTTGTTTAAACCCAGTTAGATATAAAAGCAGTTCTATTTCAAGCAATTCAATTTAGCATTAGTACACTGTTTAGTTCTATTTAACCCATAGATAGGACCCTATCAGGTGCTACCACACTGGGCTAGTGTGGACCTGGGAGTGATGGCAATGAAGGGGTACTCAGCATTCCCCAAAGCTCCAGTATTACTGGAGCCTCACTATCAGATTGTTTAGTGTCATATCCAGGACATTCATTGGGGGGAGTCTTACTCCTCTGCAGAGATGTAGTTGGTGCATTCTGTAGCACCAGCTGAATGGGACAATAGTCAATTGAAGCTATACCATCAATACTCATGTATCATGCAACTTTTCAAGAACTGAATTTTAATCTGATATCAGGGGATCGAGACATGAACTTTGCATGCATAAATATTTGGCCAAGGATAGGCCATGGTCAACTAATATACCCCCAATTTCTAGTAGCAAATGATCTTGATTTAGGTGTCAAAGTCACGTGATACCTAAGTATATACAATAATTGTTGGTAAATTATTTTAAAATAGGAATAGTTTCTTGAAACCATATAATTATTAGATAGAAATGCTTGAAACTATGTAATTGTATGCTAATTATTAGAATCAATGACCAGACCATTGCTCTAATGAGTAGAGTGTTCGCCAATGGTCCAGGACATGATGTTGCTTTGCTTCACACTCAGCACTATAAGGTAAGAATCAAGGGTAAAGTGGAGCAATCCAGGGAATGAAGTAGCACCCTCCCCTAAACCTTGGTGTGGTCATATTTACCAACCCCTCCGCTCGGGCAGGATATGACACAAGGTCAATTTTTAAGCAGAGTTTAACAGGTTTGAATTCAGAGTTTTTCTTCTCCGAGACTAGTTGCCTCACCAAGGCTGAAGAACCTAGTCTACCCTACTATTTACCCATAGCTAGAGGGAGAATATTTTGGATTCATACCTTTTCCAAGGGTATTAGTGCTATGTGAAATGCAATCAGTCAGGTCCAGGATTTGAACTCGTGTCACCGTGTCCATATCCTGCGACGATAACCATTGTACCACGGGCACCTTCAAACCTTGATGTAGTAGCTATTGAAAAGGGAACCTTTGGGTTACCCTCGACTAAGGTCGCCAACTTACTTACTTATTAGTATCAGGAATTGTTACTAGAAGTTATAATTGTTTACAACTGATTATTATCATTAGCTACTTAAAAATTACATAATTACTAGCAAAGAAAAGACTGAATTTGGAATTCAATATCCCAACAAGAGTTGAAATGTAACAACCAACCAACCAACTAACCATTGAATAATATCAAATTTCTTTTATCATTCCTAGTCCCCCAAAATAATCTCTTATGTCTGCCTATCTGCCTGTCTGAATGTTGACATTTGTCATCTACTGTGACTGATGTGGAAGGCTTGAAATATAACAGTATATTTGACTGCTTAGTCTTGCACATTTTTCTATCATACAGCTCATTGTAAGCTTTTAAAAACCCATCTGCCCTTTCAAAATTAGTGTTATACCGCAATCATTGCAGCATTGTCAATTGCAGCAAAAATGTCAAGGTTATTTTATTTTTTTTAGGTCTGGGAATACTCAAAAATGTTTCCCATATAAATTAAGGATAATTGTGTCTTTGCTTTATGCCATTTTAGTTTATGAAAGATTTCATAGAAACATGACTGTACATATTTGCTACAAAAAGAGGAAAGAAGGAAAAAAACAAAAAGAAAAAAAAAACAAAGATAAACACTGGAAAGGAAAAAGAAAACTAAAGGAAGAAAAAAAAATAAATGAAGGTTAAGAAATAAGAAAATTGAATAAGTGGGGAAAAAAATCTGAAAAAAAGAAAAAAGTGAAAGTAATAAAATTTTAATCCTGAACAGTTGGACACCTCTCCATGGAACAGATGTTAGCACTTCCTTATAAGGTAATAGTTTACAAGCTAGTCTAAAAAGTAAAGTAAAGTTGGCGACTTTAGTCGAGGGTACCTGAAGGTTCCCTTTTCAGTAGCTACTACACCAAGGTGTAGGGAAGGGCACAACTCCTTTCCCTGGATTGCTCCACTTTACCCTTGATCTGTACCTTATAATAATGAGTGTTAAGTAAGGCAGCATCAAGTACCATTTTTTGAGTCTTTGGTATGACTCAACCTGGGATTGAACCCCTGTCTCCCAGACCATTGGCGAACACTCTACTAATTAGGCCAATGGCCCTATGTAATGAGCTTAATCCTCAGTATGTATGCTGAAAGATGTGACATATTAAACATTAATACAGAGAATAAATCTATGAAAATGGTTTAATTCTATTCAACTCACAAATGATTGGTATCAATAAAAACTACACAATCCAATTCATCATTAAATCCAGAAAAGCCAAAATTCCAAATGATAAATCCAATATTGGCAAGTTGTTCTTTTCCTTGCTGGAGACTAAATGTTTAGCATGAGCTAGTTTTTTTTTTTTAAGTAATTCAAAGATTAATTTTACCTAAAATGTAATGGTAGATTACGGCTTATCATATTTACCCAACCCCTCTGCTCGGGCAGGATATGACACAAGGTCAATTTTTAAGCGGAGTTTAACAGGTTTGAATTCAGAGTTTTTCTTCTAGACTAGTTGCCTCACCAAGGCTGAAGAACCCAGTCTGCCCTATTATTTACCCATAGCTGGAGGGAGAGTAATTGGATTCATACCTTTCCCAAGGGTATTAGTGCTATGTGAAATGTCATCAGTCTTGTCCAGGATTTGAACTCGTGTTGCTGGCTTATACCAAGACAACAATCCAGTCATGTGCCTCTTTATTTTTGGCTTTGCGTGACTCTAGGCTTCAGAAATGTCACTCACAGTCATAAAATTATGAACTAAACTTAGTAAATATAAATAAAAGTTATTTGTTATAAGTTCAGGCAGTGTAAATGAATTCTCAAATTAAGGTAGCTGTGTGAAAAAAAAAGGTAGTTTGGTTGGTTTTATGGCATATCAACCCTTGTTGGGTTATTTAATACAGAAGTGATATATTTTTTTGCAAGCTATGATACATTTCCAGGTAATTATTCCTATTAAATAGTAATCACTTGCTCATAATCATATAGTTATATAATTCCTAACTAATAATAATTTGTGCATAATTATGTGGTTTCAAGAACTACTCTCAAATACAAATAATTTATAAGCAATTAAATATATGTCAATCATTTTGAACAAGTATGAATTTACCTAACCCATCTATCATGAGCAAGATTTTACATGAGGTTAATTTGTAGGCGGGGTGTCCTAAAAATCAAACCAAACCTTAATTTGTAAAAAAAATTATAACTGGTTTGAATTCAGAGATTTTCCTTTGCCTAGAATTATTGCTAAACCAACAATAAAGGTGCTCTGTTTGCCCTACTATTTATCAGTAGTTGTACAGAGAACATATGGATTCATCTTTCCCAAGGGCATTAGTGCAAAGGAAAACATGAACTGCTTTGTATTTAAACAGGTAAACAATATCAATGTTTTAAAAGCCAAAATATTAATGAAGTTCAGAATCATTCTGATCATCTCAAACAGATCTATTTCATTGATAAATGGAATTCTAACAGGTACAACCATTCTCTATCAGAGGGAACCTAGATGTAATGACAACAAAAGAGTGACTACATATTTCCCACAGTTTCAGAACTGGAGCCTCACCATCAGATACCCAAGACAGAAAAAAATAGTCTAAGTGAAAAAATAATAACCATTAAAAGAAAGTCTGCAAATGAATAGGATAAAAAAGATGAAGTAATGAAAAAAAAGTCATGACATATATTGAGGAAAGAGAGAGAGAAAAAGAGAGAGAGAGATAAAGAGAGAGTGAGAAAGAGATATAAAAGAGTAACATTATAAAAGAGAAATAAAAAAGAGGCAAAAGAGACTGTGAGAGTAAATGAGAGTCTTGTAATATCCTCTATTTTATTCTTGATTTTTTTCTTTTTGTCTCTTTTTTTTTGTAGTTCTATATATTTTTAAAAAATTTCTATCATCAAAGAATTCTTGAAGCCATCCAAATTAAAATGTCAATGAAAAAGCAGTGCAAAAAAATGGTTAGCATTTTTTCTTGACAAAAACCTTATAGATTTCTTTTATATAGCTAAACAGCCATAAGTATAAAAAAAAAAAATAACAAAAAGTATTTGGATCTGCATTTGTCAGTCAACAGATTAAGCATTAATTTTAGCAGAAATTTGCATAACCATGGCTGACACTAAGGCAATTATTACTTGATAGTTACTGAGTTTGGTTTAGTATGGCCTGAAAACAAATGAGAAAAGCAAAAGGAGGTGGAAAAATTGTGTTGCATCAATCTTCCAATCAAAAAGGACCTGTCTAAAAATCAGTATTCAAGATCGTCGCTTTTTACCTGGAATCAAACACAGATTACTGGAAAAAAATTGCTTAGGACAAGATAAATTCTAATCTCATATTGGAAGCCTATCTTTCATAGTTCAAATTTGCCATCTACTTCAATTTTTTAATGGGTATAATCAAGGTCAATGTTTGATATCTCAGGTACTCCTTAAAAATGTAGAACGCTGGCAGGACTGATAGTACATGGAATCAGCCACATATATGTAGGTGGATCTCCACACTAAATATGACTTTGTGTTGTATCATTTCTTTTTGGGAAAGGGAATAAAACTATTGGCTGAGATTTGTATGTATTTACCTAACCCCTCCACCACAGCCATAATGTGACACATGGTCAATTTTTAAGAGGAGTACAACTGGTTTGAATTCAGAGGTTTTCTCACTTTTAGACTAGTTGCCCAACTAAGGCTAAAGAACCCTGTCTGCCCTACTATTTTCCTATAACTTTCAGTGGGGAAAACAAATAATTTCATGTTTTTCCCAAGAGCATTAGAGCAAAGTAAAACACGAACAACCTTGTCTAGGATTTGAACTCAGGTTACTTATTCCATTTCCTTTGACAATAACCATTACACTAAGTGCATCTCCTGAGATTTGCAACCATCTAACCTGCTAAATCAGTTTAGCAAGCCAAACTTGCATCAAAATGTAACCGATTTACATAAACAGGATATTTATCCAACACACCTATGGCCACCCATAGTGTCTTCTTTAAATATTTTTGATATCTCCTGGATGGTGAGTGGCATCAGAAGCTTGAAAATATGATATATGAACAACAAAAGAATGTGTCTCTATCAGATATGAATGGTTATTCTTAGAAATTACTGCAAGATTATTAACTGAAAATTCTGATGCACATATGAGGTCTGACAATGGAAAATATCATGTGCAGCAAATTATTTCTGAAATGTGAAAGAAAAAAAAAAGAAAAACCCAACACATTATTGTATGAGTTTGGTTATATCAAGTGAAACACAATGAGTGTCAAATAAGTTGCTTTGTATTATTGCTGCAGTCGAGGGTTAACCTATTGACACTATTGACACTAAACCTAAATTCTGAACTAAAATATTTTCATGCCAGTGTACTTTTACTCTGGGCCAGTATGTAAACCAAAATAGAAAAAACTATTTACAGAGACTAAATTCTGGGAAGCACAAAATGAAGTGGTTATAAATAAGTTTCAAAGTGATGACAGATCAAAATTCTTTTTTATGTGATCACCCAATTTGTGACCAAGCTTATTTATTTGAGAAACCAAAGGAAGTTGGAGAAAATAAATAAATAACTCGCTTGGATGTAGTTAAGAGAGTCAAAACTTGAAAATTAATTTAACAGGAAATGAATAAGGTGATATATAAGAAACTATAGCGATACATTCACACACACACACACACACATGCACACACACACATGCACACACACACATGCACACACACACACACACACACACACACACACACACACACACACACACACATATATATATATATATATAATACAAATTGTTAATAAAAAGAGCTCAAAAGCACTGGATGTTTTAATCAGAGAGCAGGTTTAAAAGCTAAAACTTTAAATTATGATTTTCTGTAACTCAGTGTACCACCACAATCATCAGACAGAAGAATTTTTGCCTGATGATTATGGTGACATATGAAACATGTATATATATGTTCATATGAACATTACTACCTATATTTACATGACAATTTATAGGTTTATACAAAATTTGGTCACAGCTTACCCCCCATGCATTGCTTGTTTTCCACTAATAACTTTGTTGATTTTATCTACAGCCAGATGTATCTGTCAACAATATCTGCTGGGCTCATTGCAGGTCAAGGTGATATATTACACCAAACTGAGGCAGACTTGATTTTTAACTTCCTTGATGAGATTTATCTAAATCTTAAATTTACACTAGATAAGGAAACTGATTATATGTTACTCATTATAGATGTTTTAGTTCATAGGATTCCTTTACATTATGTCACATCAATATATTGTAAACCTATATCTATGGGCCTTTATACTTAGTGGGGTTCTTTTTGCCCCATCAAAAATGAAAATAATCTAATTAAGACCCTAACACAAAGAGCCTTAATGATTTGCTCTGAATCTACTCTTGATTCAGAGATCTCTGAGACTCTTGCCAATAACGGTTTTCCATTGAGTGTTATACAAACAGTTATTGCCAATAAAATAACTGAATTTAATAAACCTAAACAGGCATCAGTGCAAAAATGTCCAGTGTATTTATGTCTTCTGTGGCTGGTGGAATTAGTGAGAGATTTGCTTAGCAAATCATATAAACTGTACAGAAGTGTTATTTTTCATCCAATGTACGTGTGGTCTTTCACACTAAACCCATTCTGGCATCTATCCATAAAGATGTTCTTCCCCCTTCATCTTAATAATTCTCTTATTTACTTGTTTAGGAGTAGTTGTGGTTTGAGCTGCATAGGAAGAGCTAATGAAAGGTTGGATGCTAGAATTAAATATGTCCCTATGAAAATATGTCATTTTATTGGAGGCCCAGTGGACAATCTTAGAAATACATATGGGTATTCCATAGGAAAACACCTAATAAATAATCATGACTGTGCTGAAAAGTTTAGCATGGACTTTTTTTTGGTTCTGAGTAAGTCGCACTCTTCATTTCATTTGAAGGTATTGGAGACTATCCATATTTTGTTTAGTTTGGCTTGGTTTCTTTGTTTAATAGCATATCAACCTTTGTAGGTTATTTAATGCCAAAGCCATTCTCGTAGAAGAACAGTAGCGGTACTATTTAACCCATAGCTGGGAGGATAAGGGGGTTCATACCTTTCCCAAGGATATTTGCCCGAAAGTGAACGTAATAGCGTGACTGGAGTACGAATTTGCTTACAATGATTCTGCAGTCCATCGCTTTAACCATTACACCACAAGGACACCCCTCCCACATTTCTCTGTAAACAGAGGGAATGCCTGCTATATTATTTTGGTACAGTCTCCAATATAATATTTTTCTCCCCCCCCCCACCTACCAACATCATGAATATTTCCCTTTTATTATACTACATGATATTTCCTCAATTTATCTCTGTTGAGCGAGGATTAAACCAGTCAGCCAGCTTATTTCTCTTTTTTTTTTGCTTTTTATGCTTTTAGTTCCATCATGACTAAGACATTGGGTCTGTTTGTTGCATTAATATATATATATATTACAATCGCCTTTTTTAATCTAATATTTAAATAAAAACAACAGCTTTCTTTTTACCTCAGTAACTATCAAGAAATAAACATCTCACCATGCTTTTGGCCATCATTATGAAATGATCAATCTTATTCTTTTATCTATATCTCATTCCTCCAATATATATATATATATATATATATATACACGTATGTGTGTGTGTGTGTGTGTGTGTGTGTGTGTGTGTGTGTGTGTGTGTGTATGTATATGTATATATTGTCATAATGGTTAGAGTGTTCGCCATTGATCTAGGAGATTGGATTTCATTCCCAACTTGAGTCATACCAAAGACTTAAAAATGGTACTTGATGCCTTTTGCTTAAACACTCAACATTATAAGGTATGGATCAAGGGTAAGTAGAGCAATCCAAAGAAAGGAGTAGAGCCCTCTCCTACACCTCAGTGTAATAGCTATTGAAAAGGGAGCCTTTAAGTTGCTCTCAGCTATGTTCAGCTAACTACTACATATATATATATATATATATATATATAAATAAAAGTGTGTGTGCGAGTATATATATATATATATATATATATATATATATATATATATATATATATATATATATATATATATAAATAAAGAAATATTAACCTCCTTAGCCCTCCAGCTATGGGTTAAATTGTACCACTACTGTCCTTCTAAGAAAACAGTTTCAGCATCAAACAACCCACAAAGGTTGATATGCCATCAAACACTGGAACCATTATATATATACACACAACAGTGATTCAAGAAGTTTCTAATCCTCACACAGATTTTAGATTTAACACACATCTCTTACCTATGGGCTTCACGAGCACAGTAATTAACCCGGAAATCTAAATTAGTTTTTTAGGTTTATGAGAAGTGGGTAGTGTTGGCCCAACAAAGATGTTCAGCTATGCTCTTCTTTCAGAGCAAAGCTTAGAACTTTTTAAATGAACCTCTCTCTCTCTCATATATATATATATATATATATATATATATATATATATATATATATATATATATATATATATAGAGAGAGAGAGAGAGAGAGAGAGAGAGAGAGAGACCATATTTTTAAATGTGTCAGTTTGGACAAACTACATTTTTAAATGTGTCAGTTTGATAAACTATGTCTACCTAGAAAATCAGTACTTGAAATACTAGCTTTGTAGCTGGGCTTGAATACTGTCCACTGAACTAGTGAAATATATTCAACCATCTTAGCCTTTATCAAGTCCCTTCTTCTTTCAACTCTCTCTCTCTCTCTCTCTCTCTCTCTCTCTCTCTCTCTCTCTCTCTCTCTAATTATCGATCATTTTCAGTCTGTTCATATCTATGTTGATATTTATTGCGCTTAGCTTAACTTAGGCATGATGCCAAATGAAGGAAAAACCAGGGTAGAAAGATTATGTTTCACTAATCTTCCAAGTGAGTGAGGGGGACTTGTATTGTATTGCATTTGAAATCCTGGTTTTTACTTGGGCTTAAACAACAATCAATGGTGCAAGTATGAAATATACAACTATGTCAGCCACAAAACAGATATTTACTATACTAAGTAAAGTTAGGCACAAGTCTACAACATAGAGAATCCAGTAAGAATCAAACTCACTTTAATTCCAATAGTCTGCAAGATTAATATGTTAAACCATATCTCTGTAATATGCCCAGTGAGTGTATATATATATATATATATATATATATATATATATATATATATATATATATACATGTTGCAGAGTAGCTAGCACCCCTTCAGCACTCTACAAGATGGACTGGCTCACAGTCATAGACAAGTTCACCTACCAAGGAAGCAGTGTCTCATCAACCGAGGCAGACATCGACACGCAGCTAAAAAAGGTATGGACAGCTATCGATAAACTATCGGTCATATGGAAATCAGATCTGACCGCTAAAATGAAATGCAGTTTCTTCCAAGCAGCAGTCGTATCATTACTAGTATATGGATGCACTACATGGATGCTAACTAAACCGATGGAGAAAAAGCTTGACAGCAACTACACAAGAATGCTGTGAACAATTTTGAACAAGTCCTGAAGGCAACACCCCACAAAGCCCAGACTGTATGGCCACCAACCTCCCATTACGAAAACTATCAAAGTTAGATGAACCAGACATGCAGGACATTGCTGGAGAAGCAGGGACGAGCTCATAAGTGATGTTCTCCAATGGACCCTGTCATATGATCGAACAAAAGCAGGATGACTAGCTCGAACCTATATACAGCAGCTCTGTGAGGATATGGGATGTAGCCCTGAGGACCGGCCAGAAGCAATGAATGATAGGGAGGAGTGTCGAGAGAGAGTCAGGGTATATCGGTGTTGGTGGCACAATATGATGTTGATGATGATGAATATTCAGACTGATATTACTTTGTTTGGCTATACAGCATTTTGACCCTCCTCTATTTCTTATAAGTTCTCTTGTTAATTGTTTGTTACTTATTGTACTGCGTTTTTTGTATGTACCTGCTAGCACCAGACACCAGTGCTGAATAAATATATCAAGCACTCATTCTTCTCAGTGTATCAGTCATCTCGAGGATACAACAATATATAAATGGAGAATTCAGTGTCAGGTGTCTACAATGACAGAGATCATATAATGATGATCTGAAGACACTTGAATACCAAAAAATAATTGTCATTCAATGAATGGATATGCTACATGAACAGTTCATTTTTCATTGCTTCTTTTATAGCATATCAAGTGTTTCAAAAACTTTCTAAAAAAATTTTCTTCTGAGATTAAAACTAGTTGACTACAATCAAAAACTAAACAACACAAAAGAAATAGTTCTATTGTCTTATCACTATTGCGCATCACTCTTTCTATCTCTCTCACTCTCACACTCTCTCTTCCTCTCTCTCTGTCTTTGTCTCTCTGTCTCTGTCTGTCTGTCTGTCTCTCTCTCTCTCACTCTTTGTATATATATATATATATATATATGATTTATTTTTATTTTAGGTTAATCTCTAACTTCAACTCTGGCAGAGTTTTAAAAAAAAATCCCAAATGATCCAACTTGTGAATTACCAAATACACAAATTAATATTTGGGAAAAAATTCCTTAAAAAAAGAAAAGACTAAAAACATATGTATTGTCTGAAAAAAATCGAAGAATATCATAATGTCTAGCCAAAAGAAAAAACTCTGACTGAGTAAACGAAGAAAGTGCTCGATACAAAGTAGAGCAAATATTAATATAAGTACCTAATGGGTCAGAAGAAATTTTCCAAGGTTTCACTTTTTCAGATCATCAGAATGAAGCTTCAGAAAGGTGAATCCTAGGTAGATTTCTTCTGACTCATTTGGTACTTTATATATATATATATATATATATATATATAACACATGCATGCAAGACACAAGAGTCATTCAATGAATAAGGAAAATTTTTTGGAAAAAAGAAAAATTCACTATCTTTTTAGAATTCTTTCCATGAATGTAAATTCTACATTGTTTGGAATCAGTTAATAATAAATATCAAATCTAAATTCAGATGGGTTTGACACTACAAGAAACAGTAGAAGAAAATTCCTGGTGCAGCAGTCAGTAAAGAAGGTCATGCTGACAGTCTTCTGGAACATGAAAGGACCCATTGCAATTGATTTCCTGGAAAAAGTTGTAACTGCAAACAGTGCTTTCTATTGTCAACTCCTTAGGCAAAAATCTACCTTATTTATTGAATGACCATTATATATATATATATATATATATGGAAAAGAAAAGACATTTTGGAAAATGATTCCAGAGAGATTTAGCTTAGTGTATAGTGTACTATTCACATTAACAATGATCTTTCAACAAGTTTTTCTAGAAAAAAGACATTCATTGAAAGGGGGAATGTTTTGAATAATGCAAGAGATTCATGGGTAAGTTAGGTAAGGTTATTTGGTTTAATGGTATATCAACTCTTGATGGTTATTTAATGCCAAATCCTGTTTATACATACATATAGTTAATATGAAATTTATGTGAATACTTTATAGATAACATTATTTTTTAAACAAGTCAGAACTCATTTGTTTGCACACAGTTAAATGGTTCCAAGTCTGACTATGTAATACTAATAATTCAACTTAACATCAGTCATTTGTTTGCGCACAAAAAATTTCAAATATAGAAATTGATTAAATATTTTCATTTGACTCATTGATTAAAAGGGATCCTAACAGGTACTACCACTCCGAGACAGAGTGGACCAGAGAGTAATGAAATTCCCCAAAAGTCCAGGACTCAAGATTCACCATCAGATGGCTTAGTGTCATATTTAAAACATTTGTTTTTGGGTGTTCTTACCTCTCTGTGGAGATATGGTTGGCATATTCTACAGCCCCAGCCAACTTGGCTTTCTGGTGTAAGTGTGTATGTGAGGTCCTAAGAGGAATATTGTGAAGGGGACTAAAGTGCAATTTCCCTAGGTAGGCCACACACATACACACACATGCATAAATAAACACATATACAAATATACACAAATCATCATCATCATGTCACGCCATCAGTGCGGATATCCCTGACCCTGTCTCACCACTCCTCCCTATCATCCATTCCTTCTGGCAGGTCTTCAGGGCTACATCCCATATTGGCACAGAGCTGCTGTATGTAGTTTCGAGCTGGTCATCCTACCTTTGCTTGTCCATGTGAAGGGATCCACAGGAGTACATCACTTATGAGCTCATCCCTACTTCTCCAGCAGTGTCCCGCATGTCTGGTTCATCTAATTTTGATGGTTTTCGTGATGGGCGGTAGGTGGCTCTACAGCTGCTGCTTTGTGGGGTGCTGCCTCCAGGACTTATTTAATATTGCTCACAATATTTTTGTGTAGTTGCCGTCAAGCTTTTTCTCCATACATTTATTTAGCATCCATGTAGTGCATCCATATAACAGTATCGACACAACCGATGCTTGGAAGAAACTGCATTTTATTTTATCGGTCAGGTCTGACATTTATATAAACAAACACACACAAAAAATGCATCCACCACAGATGCATGCAGAAACACACATAAGCACATATACACGCAGTATGTCCTGGATGTGACACTAAACTGCATCTAGTGGTGAGGTTTCAGTTCTGGAGCTATGGGGAATGTGGTGTCACCTGTTCATTGCCATTACTCCCAGGTCCACTCTGACCTGTAGTGGTAGTACATGTTAGGGTCCTGTCTATACGTTGAATAGAAATGGAGCTATATTTTCTTCTTAAAACATTTATATTGGATCTAAGTATGAAGTGTTTACCTGTTTAAAATGATTGTGACGATACATTTTTAGAAGTGGAGGCACGTTTATTGTAACTGTTATCATCATAGGAAATGTAATCAGTCACTCAAGTTCAAATTCTGGATGAGGCAGTTGGCATTTTATTTTGTACTATGAATCTATCTTTTTTCCAGCTATCAGTAAATAGTAGAGCAGACTGGGTTCTTTAACCTTGGTTAGACAACCAGTCCAGGAGAAGGAAAACTCTCAATTTAACCCAGTTCTACTCACTTTAAAAATTGACCTTGTGTCACATCCTATCTGTGATAGAGGGTTTTGGTAAATATATACATCTTTCAACTGTAAATAATTGGGGAATACAATTGTTAAATTGACTTCAGTATGAAATAACCCAGCAACAGTAAAACCAACCAATGAAACAACCAATGTATACAAGCATTTCCCCCACACATAACTACAAATAAACAAGCTAAATATATCTAGATTTATTTATATCAGACTATACAGTAAATATATATTTTTACTTTTGCCAAATCAAATGGGAAATCACTTAGAGCTTGGAATTTCCCATGATGCATCAGAATATCCTGAAGGCATTCTTCAAAGTAAAGCAATTTGCATATTAAAAACAGATGGATTTTTGTGAAGAAAGAAAATTTCACTAATTAGGACTCACAACATTTAAGATGATTCAGTTCCATACCATTTATATAGGGATATTTATAAACTCATTCTGCATAAATCCAACACACATAAAAAAAAATGATGTTTTACATGTTAAACAATTTTCATGAAAAGCAATTTTTATATTAAACATGACAACTAATAAGTTCTCCATTTTTAACGCCTGTCAATAGATAATTTTTATGAGTTGCCTGAAGATATGTGAAGAAAGTAAGAAAGAAAGGAAGAAAAAGGAAATAGACAAATTAATGATATTTGAAGTAGAGTCATAGCAATATAACTGGATTTGTGTCCTGTCTTGCCATAGATTTGCAGAGAAGAATTAGTCTAGGCATCATCTTGGAATTTGTTATGAAAATTCAAGTCTTATTAGAGGCTAGTTCTTTATTCTTACTTCACATCATTTAGACCACAGGTAGGGAACTTGCAGTCTTCTAATTCATAAAGAGCAGCCATTCATAACTTTGTCAAAAGACCAATAAAAATTTTGCACTGTCATTTTAAAAGGCCAGAAAATATGAGGAAAACAGTGAGAATTGAAATCACAAATAACAGGTCTACTAGCATGGCTTACTAACCATTATACCGCATGATAGCTCAATGTTTTCTCACAAAAAGCAATTAGAAGTATGTCATTAAATAGTTAACTGAGATAATTTAAACTAATTCAATTTAAACTAAGCTATTAACTCTTAAAGAATAAACTTTGGATCTTGTAAGCATACTCAAGATTTATTGAGTGCAGCCTAATTAGTAGACAATAAATTACAATGAGAACTTTAGGTTTGATTTGGTTTCTTTGTTTAATGACATGTCAACCTTAATGGATAATATAATGTAAAAGCCATCCCTCTAGAAAAATAGCAGTGATACTATTTAAACCACAGCTTGGGGTAGGGATAAGGAGATTCAAACCTTTCCCAAGTATATTAATAGTGAATGTAACAGTGTGACTGGAGTTTGAATTCATTTACTTCGAGGCCACAGTCTAGCACTTACGCCATTGCATCAGGGATTTCCCCTGTGGCTTTTAAACATGAAAATGTTCCCTACCCCTGAGTTAAACAGTCAGAGAGTATTAGACTTAGTGCTTTTTTCCAAATGTATAAACATTTTTTGAGAAAAGGAAAAAAAAAGATATTTTGCCATTGTTTCATTAGAATTATGATTGGATTTTATTCCAAATTTTACCTCGAGAAATTTTTAAGAATATTTAATGTATTTACCAATCCCCATGTATGAGCACAGGGCCAGTTTTTAAGCAGTGTTTAACAGGTTTTTCAGAATTTTCCTTCTCCTAGACCAGATGCCATGCCACAATTAAAGAGCCTAGTCTGCCCTTCTGTCTATCCAAACCTGGAGGGAGAATAATCAGATTCATACCTTTCCTAAGAGTATTAGTACTATGAGAAATGCAAATAGCCTCTTCCAGGATTTGAACTTGGTTTGACATGTCCACTTTCTATGATGGTAACCATTACACCACAAGCAGGTCCTTTTTATGTAAGTCAAATGAAGGGGACTAAAGTACAATTTCCCTAGTTAGGCCACACACATACACACACACGCATAAATAAACACATATACATATATACACAAATCATCATCATGTCACGCCATCAGTGCGGATATCCCTGACCCTGTCTCACCACTCCTCCCTATCATCCATTCCTTCTGGCAGGTCTTCAGGGCTACATCCCATATCGGCACAGAGCTGTTGTATGTAGTTTTGAGCTGGTCATCCTGCCTTTGCTTGTCCATGTGAAGGGATCCACAGGAGTACATCACTTATAAGCTCATCCCTACTTCTCCAGCAGTGTTTTAATTTGCTTTCAAATGGAAAGAAATTGGTCAAAATCATTAGGCAAAAATAAGGAGGTTAAAAAGATAATGTTATCATTAACTGCCCAATTACTTCTGCTCTATGCAATAGACTGAGTACTATGATGGATTGCCAGATGTGGTGAAACATGTGATTATGCATTAGGGAAAAAATAGGACAGAGAAAAAGAATAAAAAAAATCTGAAGACAATTATGAAAAAAGAAGAAGATAAGAATAAAGAATAAATAGAAAGTGTAAATGATAAGGAAGAAAGATGAGGAATAAAAAGAAAAAGAAAAATATGGAAAAGAAACAAGATGAGGATAAAGAAGATAAGAATAAAAAGAAGTAAAGATGATCAAGAAAGAAAAAAGGGTACAATAAAGATGATGATGAAGAAGAGGAAAAAGAAGAAAAATGAAAAAGAGAAAGTGGAAGAATGAGAAAAAAAAACAGAAAAGAAATACACAGAAAGAAAAAAAGAGAGGAAGAAGGAAAAAAATGAAAAAAAAGAGGAATGAAAAAAAGTACAGATGATGAACAAAGAAGAAGAGGAAAGAAAAATAATGAAAAAAAAGAGGAAAGAGAATAGTAATAATAAACAGGAAGAATAAAAAAGAAGTAAAGCTTCTAAAGAAAGAAGAGAAAAAAGGGAGAAATAGACAGAAAAATAAGAAAAGGAAGGCGAAAAGAATGAAAATAAAGAAAGAATAACAAATAATAAAGAATAATAAAGCTAAAAGGAATAAAAAGCGACAGAAGAAAAATAGTGGATTAGGGTTATGGTGGTAGAGAGGGAGATATGGTGAGGGTGGTGACATGTTCTGCATTCCACAGTAAAGAAACAGCAAGTGTCTGGAATTCCACAAGGACATATTGATTGTTTACACTTGAAGGATTCCACTGTTTTATAGGGCTTCTATTTGTTGGTGCCTAGATTTTATATTAGAGGAACAACACCACCCTCATGAATTAGAAGCCATGTTGAATGAAGACATAATAGTTGATAAAAAGCAATGTTCGTCATTAGTTTTCATATTGTTAATATACTATATTTACATTTGGTGCTAGAGGTCAGAGTTCAAAGCCAAGTAAAAATTATGAATACTGATTTTCAAGGCAGGAAGGCTCACCTGATTCAGAGCACTAGCACAACATATACTTCTTACCCTCAATATTTACATTTGGTGTTATAGGTCAGAGTTCAAAGCCAAGTAAAAATTATGAATACTGATTTTCAAGGCAGGAAGGCTCACCTGATTCAGAGGACTAGCACAACATATACTTCTTACCCTCAATATTTACATTTGGTGTTATAGGTCAGAGTTCAAAGCCAAGTAAAAATTATGAATACTGATTTTCAAGGCAGGAAGGCTCACCTGATTCAGAGCACTAGCACAACATATACTTCTTACCCTCAATATTTACATTTGGTGTTATAGGTCAGAGTTCAAAGCCAAGTAAAAATTATGAATACTGATTTTCAAGGCAGAAAGGCTCACCCGATTCAGAGGACTAGCACAACGTATACTTCTTACCCTCAATATTTTTTCATTTAGCTTTGTGTTAGTTTGGACTAAGTTTTGTAAATATCTATATAAGTGCCAGTAGCAGAAAAGAATCATTGACCTGACATCATTTTTGTTTCACATATATTTACAAGTAGGGTTCTCTTGCATTTGAACATCTTATATGAGTCAAGTAGTATTTACTTTTACACAGATCAATATACTAGATCAACAGTTTGAGTACTGGGCAGAACAGCTGAAGTTCAAGTTTAGTATTAAGTATATGAGTGTAATATTGCCCAAATATAATTGTGTGAGTGTAATTGCCCAAATATAAGAAAATCTTCCTTGTAAATATATAAAGCAGCAGTCAGGTCAAAAATTCTTTTTAGCTACTTGTACTTATATACAATTTTGCCCATAAATAAGTACCTCCAACAAATTTCTTTTATAGAAAGTTTATTTTCTTCTAAACCAGAAATACCAGGATTTTTATTATTTCCAGTGAAACATTATATAAACAAAATTAATATTGCTCTGTCGGCTGGGGCTATAGAATACACCGATTGAACCTCTGCACTGGGGTAAGACCCCCCACCCCACCAACGAGTGTTCTGGATATGACACTAAACAATCTGATGGTGAGATTCCAGTGATACTGGGGATTTGGGGGATGCGGAGCACCCTTCGTTGCCATTGCTCCCAGGTTCACTCTGGCCTGAAATGGTAGCACCTGATAGGGCCCTATCTATGGGTTAAATAGAACTAACTGTATTCTTATGCTAAACTGAATTGTTTGAATTAGAACTGTTTGACTAAACTGAATAGCTTAGAGATGTTTTTGACAATTAAACTCTACTTACATTTAAATTGCATGCTTATGCTAAACTGAATTGTTTGAAATGGAACTGTTTTTGACATTGAAACTCTACTTACACTAAACTGAATTGTTTAATATAGAAGTGTTTTGACATTTACCAGTGTAAACAAAATCTGTACATATACTAAACTGAATAAGCTGAATTAGAACTGTTTGAATAAACCGAATAACTTGAAATAGAAATGTTTTTGACAATTAAATTGTGTACTCATACTAAACTGAATTGTTTGAAATAGAATTGATTATTTGTATAAAAATGAATTTGGCTTTAAATAACCTACAAAGGTTAATATGCCATAAAATCCAACCAACCAACCAACCAACAACCATTATAGCATGTTCTATGATGGAAAGACAAACATAATCTATTATTTTAATTATAGTATACTAAGATAAGTTCCTGCTATTTATGTTAGTCTTATTTATGTATTTATTTACTTCTGTAAGTTTCTAGGTTCAAGATGGGGGCATCAGTCATGTGGAGAATGCAGGAGTTTCAGTCAATGAAATCATTTCAAATCCCATGAATAAACAAAAGAAAGAAAGAAAGAAAGAAAGAAAGGGAAAACAAAAACTAAAAAAGAAAGAGAAAAAAGTAAGAGAGGAAAGTTTTTGTCTTCATTTTCTATCTCTACGAACTCTGCCACCCCAATTCTGTATGGGTAAATAAAAATATTTACACTGCTTCAGTGAATTTAAGAATAATATGAACTTAAAGTTTAACTGCTTTTTATATATTAACAATCAATCGATCAATTGATCAATAGATAGATAGATAGAAACAGAACAAACTAGATGGATAGATTTCATGAATAAAATAAAACACAAGTAACTTTAACTTCATTTTTTTTATAAAGATAGATAGATAGATAGATAGATAGATAGATTTTAAGAGATCAAAATAGATAAATTTTATGAATAACTTTAACTACCTTTTTTTTTTTTTATAGATGATAGATAGATAGATAGATAGATTTCAACAGATCAAGATAGATAAATTTTATGAATAACTTTAACTACCTTTTTTTATAGACGATAGATAGATAGATAGATAGATAGATAGATTTCAACAGATCAAGATAGATAAATTTTATGAATAACTTTAACTACCTTTTTTTTTTTTATAGATGATAGATAGATAGATAGATAGATAGATAGATTGCAACAGATCAAGATAGATAAATTTTATGAATAATTTTAACTACCTTTTTTTTATAGATAGATAGATAGATAGATAGATAGATTTTAAGAGATCAAGATAGATAAATTTTATGAATAACTTTAACTACCTTTTTTTTTATATACATTAGATAGATAGATAGATAGATAGATAGATATCCAGTAATACTTTTTTCACTCATCTTCAGAATGACTTTACTCAGCCACAACTACAATACTATGAATGCCCTCTAAATATTTAAGATTCCATTTATAATTCATAAACTAACTTAATTTAAACTATTTGGGACTAAACATAAGAATTCATCTCAAATTATATATAACATGCACTGTTGATAAAAGTTGATTTATTACTTAGACTTAAGGACAGGATGGAATGAAGGAAGCAATATTGAGCTTTACTAATCCTCCAAACAGGGAGTGATTTCCTGCCTTGAAAATTAGCATTTGATACCCTGTTTTCTTTTGTTACTTTTATTTTTTTTAACACTGACAAAGAATATTTTTCTGATATATCAAAGTTGTTACAACTATCTTTTTTTTACAAGATGGCTGATCTTGTTATTCATGTTTGTATGGCAAAAGGCTAAACAAAGGAAAAATGATAACAGGAAGATTATGTTAGGCCAATCTTTTCCGTAGAGAGTGCTTGCTAACTTTAAAAATCAGCATTTAAAAACTTAGCTTTTACCTGAGATTGAAAACTAACTTATCGAATCAGTTGGAAATACAATTATTTAATTATAAACTGGACTAGACATGCACATATTTGTTAAGATCCGTTTGTATATGAGTACAGCTACAATACATACAGACATCGTACAATGTTATTTATATATAAATGTGTAAGTGTCTGTGTGTGCCTTACATCAAATCATTAGAAAAGTGCAACTGGTACCATGTAACCTAGTACTACCTATGACATGGTTGAGAGATTGGTGACTAAACTGGTTCCTCCACTAGACTTACCTGATGAGTAAGATGAGGTAATGTTTATTATCTTAGGAAATAGAGATGACGTAATGGTTATCATCTTAGGAAATGGAGATGGTGAATTGAGTTCAAATCCAGGACAAGACTTTGAATTTTATTTCATGTTAATTTTCTTGGGAACAGCATGAATCTATCTCTTCTTCCTCCAGCTATGAGTAAATAGTAGGATAGACTGGGCTCTTTATGCTTGGTATGGCAGCCAGTCTAGGAAAAGGAAAGCTCTTAATTCAAACCATCATGAAAAAATTGACCTTGTGTCATATCCTGTTCATGGTGGAGAGGTTAGGTGACTATATGTCAGATGAATAAGACAGACTGAGCTCTTTAGTCAAGGTAGGGCAACTGGTCAAAAATAAGGAAAAACTGATTTCAAAACCAGAGAGTGTGGAACAACTTCACCCCATAAAAAATTAGTTGCTACTGAAAATGCAGTTCCATCACAGGAATCTGCAGGGTGCAGTTTCAAAGGTATAGTGTTTTACAAGCTTAGATTAATCTGGTACAAGGTTGAATAGGGGGAATACAGATTGTATTTTCAAGTATATTAATCATTCATATTTGGGGTCTATAGCTGCCTTGAAAATCAGCACTTGAAATCCTGGCTCTTACCTTGGCTTGAACACTCACATCAGAATAAAAGTACACAACAATTGCAGCCATATAAACCAAACCCCATGGAATTGCCAAAAAGTCTTAGAAATACAATGTGGGTGTTTCCAAAATCATGCTTTCATTTTGGCATTAAAAACAACCTCATTTCACAGCCTGTCCTGATAATACTCCCACACTCAACATCCATGCCTTTGTTGTTCATAGAGGATACTAAATTTGGAGCAACATATTAAATAAACAATTTTTCTTTGGTCTAATTTGATCAAGATGTGGCAGCAGCCATGTTGCCCAGCTGGAAACAAAAGTTGCCAAAACAAGCAATGATATCTGGAAACTTGCGGTCAACTAAAAGAATATTTCTTTCTTTAATCTGAAAGTGATTTGTCTCCACTTGGCATCAGTCATGCAAGGAACATAACAGATATACATTTTTTCTTGGATTTTCAACTTTATTCAAGTGATGTTTGACACTTTTAAATAAATACCAAAATGTGGGCTGTATTCAAGTATACAAGTTTGGATCTATAAATCTGCAGCCTCCTCCTCCTCATCATCATCATCATCATCAAGGCATGGTGACAGCAAGGATTCCCTCGACTCTCTCTCTCCATCCGTCCCTATTGGTCATTGCTCTTAGCAAGTCATCTAAGCAGCATCCAATATCCACACAGAGCTGATGAATGTAAGTTTTTGTTGGTTGGCCAACACTGGCGTGTCTACACATAGTAGTAGAGAACATAAAATATATTTATTAACTGAATTTTGATCAGAAATATTCACAGTATAATTTTGATCTGGAAGATTGACAGTCAACATTAACTTAAGTGAATTGACAAGAAAAAATATTAAGCTGAATCAAAAATTAGTGTAAAATAAAGTGTTTTTCTCATAAGGCTATAGAGTTAATGATCCAGAATGTCTCTCACCATTTTGAATATCTTGAGAACTGGTTGTATGGCTTTGATATAACCTAAGAGGAAATCAGAAGGAACATAATGGTGCATTCACAAATAGACACTTTATATGTGACCCGTGGGATTATTCAGTGAACACCGATATACCATTAAGTGAATTTATATAGGATTCAAGCAAGTAGCTTCTTCCTTTATCTTGTGCAAGGTTCTTTAACAAAACATCTTGTCACTCAGTTTTTTTTCAGCCTTTTGCCACTCTCAACATCTGACTTTTCCTAAAAGCTAAAATCCCCATTGAACCATAAGGACATGCCATTAAAACCTATCAATCAATCAGCAGAGTTATTGGATGCTCTAGATAGTTAATTAACTTTAGGATAACTTTAGGATAAAGTCTAGATATAATTAAGTCTAGTATAAGGCCATGTGATGTGCAGCCTAGTGAAGATAAACTGTTTAAGGCTTACAAACAGTTTCACAGTGAAAGGTGAGCTTTTGGGGACAGACTTGTGAATCTTTCATCACAGCAGAGCTATGAACTTTTTGTGATGCCAGAATTATGCTTATAACATGGAAAAATACCCCAGTTAATCCTATTTATTCTTGTCAATGATAGTGCACTGCTTTTGCTAAAGATAATTCTAGTTATATAAATTATTTTATTTAAATTTTCTGTTTATCTACCTGGCTTGATATTACTAAAACAAAGTTAATCTGAATGTAAAATAGTGGGAAAAAAAGAAAGAAAATGGACAGATATATTTTGTCAAATTGGCCTATCCCTTGCAAATTGCTTTATATTACAGTCCAGCCGGCAAAGCCAAACAAATTTGACACCCTGTCAATAATTTATTGGAGGAAAATTGGATAAATTCTCCCAAACCACTGCTCTATAACTTCATGGTAAATTGTTATCCTTTAGTTATTTACTAAGTTTAATTTTGTATAGTAATGACCATGGTAGCAGGGCTCTCAGTGAGGACCGAGTTCATTTTGGTTATAATCATCATCATCCTCAAGTCATGCTAATAGCACAGATGTTGTTCACTTTCTATTGCCTTCTCTCTCTATGAGTGATTGCTCTTTGCAGATCCTCTAGATAGTATCCAGTGTCTGTGCAGAGGTAATGAATGTAGCTCTCTTTGCTGTTTGGTCAACACTGGTGTGTCCATGTGTAAGATATCACAGGAAAACTTTGCTTCTCTAGCAGTGCCAAACATGTCTTGTTCATTTTACTTGGATGGTTTTTGAGATGAGAGGTAAGTGGCTATAAAACTGTTGTTTTGTTGAATGCTGCTTCCAGGATTTGTTAAAAAACAGCATGCAGCATCCTTGTGTAGTTCGTTATCTAGCTTTTCCCCCAAGTGCTTCATTAAAGTCCAGGTGATGCAGCCATAAGATATCACAGACACAGCAATAGCTTTGAAGTATTCCTGTTTTATTTTATCAGAGATTGGATTTCCATATGGTCGATGACCTATCAATAGTAGTCCATGTCTTTCCTATGCATATGTTGACATCATTTTCTGTAGATGAGATATTCCTATCGAGGTATGTGAAAAAGGTTTGCTCATTTCAAAGGTTTGACATTTAATGTGGTGATGGCACCATCTTCTTTAAAATACATGAACTGTGTTTTATCTGAGTTTATGTAGAGAGTAATGCCTCTTGCTGCCTGCTCCATGCTATGCAGCAGAGATTTGGCTTAGGCAGGTGTAGTTGCAAGAAGCATTAGATCATCAGCCATCTGTCACAGTCTCCACTGAAAATTCATGGTAAAATTTACTATGAAACAAGATCACTGTAGAAGAGAACCCAGAGGGGATTGAACTCACAACACTAGTTGCCTACAAGAGAAACCTTCTTGACTACTATGCTACAGTAAGATACTCTGAATAGCAATAGAGTAAAATAACTGCTTTCTTTTTCTCTTTCGTTTGTGAGAATTTTGAAAATTAAATTGAAGAGATGCAATCTAAAGTATTAAAGAAGTTACATTCACAAAAAGCAATGTATACTAAAAAATAAAATACTTTAAAAAAATTTTTTTCGATACTCA
>CAUZXS010001260.1:27500-37500 GCA_963585895.1 Sepioteuthis lessoniana | reverse complement strand
CAGCCAGAATACTGCAAAGAGTCCAGGAGACTTGAGGAGATTTGTTGTCACTTGGTCTCCAGTGAAAGACCATCAGCTGACACTGATGTGAAAAACTCTCAAGGAGTAAAAATAATAATGAGGATATGAAAAAGTATAGCAACCATAGATTATGTGATAACAGAGATGAAATAGTTAATCATGTAGTAAGCAAATGCAGTAAACTAGCACAAAAGGAAAACAAGAGTAGATATGACAGGGTAGGAAAGCTGATCCACGGGGAATTGTGCAACAGATTAGAATTTAACCATGCTAACAAATGGTATATTCACAAACCAGAATCTATCTAAGAAAATGAGACCTATAGAATTCTCTGAAACTTTAAAAAACAAATGAATCACCCAGTACCAACAAGAAAACCGAACCTAGTCTCAATTAATAAGAAGAAAGAACTTGTCAGCTTATGGATTTTGTTATTCCAGCAGACAATAGAGTAAAAATAAAAGAAAGTGAAAAGATAGAAAAATACTTGGATCTTGCCAGAGGACTGAAAAAGTTATGGAACATGAAAGTGACAGTGATATCAATTGTAGTTGGTGCCCTTGGAATGATCTCCAAAGGCCTGGATCTCCAAAGGACTGGGAGAATTGAAAATCAGAAGAAGAAGAATCAAGATCATCTTGATCACAGTGCTGTTGAGATTAACTAGAGAATCTTGAGCGAAAAACCACCAGTTAAAACTGGTGTGATAAACTTGCATAGAATGAAGAAGATAATAATAATAATAATAATAATAATAATAATAATAATAATAATAATAATAATAATAAAGAACTGAAAAAGCTGTGGAATGATACCAATTGTAATTGGTGCACTTGGAATGATCCCAGAAGGCTTGGTAAGGAGGCTGGAAGAGTTCAAAATCAGAGGACAAATTGAGACCATCCAAACTACAGCATTGTTAAGATTGGCCAGAATACTGAGAAATCTCCTGGGGACATAAGGAGACTTACTGTCACTCAGAGTCCAGTGAAAGATGATCAGCTAATGCTGGTGTGAAAAACTCGTAAGTAGTAAAATAATAACAATTGAGAGAGCTTTATCTAAAAATAAATTTAAATAATATACAGATTTTTATTTTATATTAATTTACAGATAATAAATGTCTTTTTCACATCCAATTAAAAGAAACTTTTTTCTAATGTTGATTAAAACATGATCTATTTCATTTTGGAGATTTTAAGAGGAAATTCTATACAAAAATAAAAATGATTTTTTTTACTTTACCTTCCATTAAGCTCTGTATAAGTTACTTACCTGAAATGAGAAGAAATAAAAAGATGAGTAAAAATATTGCAAATTTGAAAATGGATAATTACAGAATAATATAACGAAAAACAACTAAGTTTAAACCTCTTAAATACAAGTCCCTGACAAATCAGAATTTTTTAGTTGGTGGGAGTATTTATCTTTTACATCCATAGATACAAAATACAACACAAGACTTGTTTACTTTTTGATTTTTGTTGAGTTTTTTTATCTGATAGTTGCCAAAAGAGGTATAGTGGACTAATAGTTAATTCCATGAAAAATGGGAGTGGTTAGCTGAGATAAAATTTTGGCCAAGGTTACTTGCATTCACTTTCTACTTAGGATAGGAGTTAACATTTATATATATATATATATATATATATATATATATATATATATCTTTAGTTATGAATAACATAGTAGGGTAGACTAGGCTCTATAGCCTTGGTATGTATATATTTACCCGATACCTCTGCCATGAGCTGGATCTAACACAAGCTCAGTTTGTTTGGTTTGCTTTGCTTTGCTTTGGCTTTATGGCATATCAACCATTGTAGGTTATTTAATGCCAAATCATATTTATACATATATATGAAATATATTTAAGCTATGCTGCAAGCTATTTTGTGAGTGGCACTACCAATGCTGGAAATAATAGGTTGTTGGGGGGGATTTCAAGTAGGACATATAATGTGGAGATTGTAGAATGGTGTTCAATGAGAGATGTCCTAGTTTTAAGAATGGCGACACTGACTTTTCCAAGGGTTTCATCCAAAGAATCATTCTCATCTCTGTCTCTCAACCAAACAATTCATCCATTCCAAAAAGATATATACAGGCACTATCCAACCAAACCCAAAACCTGAACATCAGCAATCCCCCCCAAGCTTCCGACAAAAGTGGTGGTGTTGTAATCATGCACAAACAGCGGTACGTAGACAAAATCAATTCACTTCTAGAAGACACAAACACCTATGAAATACCTAATTTAATTACCATCAATAAAAACATTATTTCTTTCAACAAACTCTTCAAAAATCGTAAAAAAAAACAAAATCTTGGATGTCCCTCATTGAATACCACCCTACAATCCCCACATTATATGACCTACCCCAAATCTACAAACCAAACAACCCCCATGACTCATTATTTCCAGCATTGGTAGTGCTATCCACAAAATATTAAGTATATATATGATTTGTAAACACATTTTGTAGATAACATTCTTAAATGAGCTTGAGCTCTTTTTCAGTTAAATGGTTTCAAACATTGATATAAAACAGTCACAATTTAACATCAGTCATTTGTTTGCACACATAGTTTGTTCAATTTGACCCATAGATAGGACCCTATTAAGCGCTACCACTCTCCTCAGGGTAAAGCTGGTTTTGAATTCCATTTTCCTTCCCCTAGACTGGTTGCCTAATCAAAGCTAAAGAATCCAATCTGCCCTACTATTTTCCGACAGCTAGAAAGAGAGGAGATGAATTCATGCCTTACCAAAGAGTATTAGTGCAAAATGAAATGCAAAGAACTTTGTCCAGGATTTGAACTCAGTCTGCTGATTCCATTTTCAATAATGACAATCTTTACACTTGGTATGTATTTACCTAACCCCTCTACCATGGTAATGATGCAACACAAAGTAAATTTTTAAGGTGAGAAGGCAAACAGTCCAAGAGATGAACAAATCATATATATATATATATATATCATCATCATCATTATTATGTCATGCTTTTCGCACAGATTTCTCTGACTCTCCCTCACCACTTGTCTCTATTGTCCATTGCTTTCAGCAGGTCGTCTAGGCTACATCCTGTGTCTGCACAGAGCTGCTGTAGATAAGTTCTAGCTGGTTGTCCAGCACTCGCTTGTCTGTGTGAAGGGGTCCACAGGAGCACGTCACTTTTGAGTTCATTCTTACTTCTCCAGCAGTGTTCAGCCTGTCTTGTTCATCTTATTTGAATGGTTTTAGAGATGGGAGGGAGGTGGCCGAATAGCTGCTGCTTTGTGGGATGTCGCTTGCAGGATTTGTTCATTACAGTTTGCAGCATTCTTGTGCAATTGCCATCAAGCTTTTTCTGTATATGCTTCATCAGCGTCCATGTGGTGCATCCATATAGCAGTACAGGCATGACAACGGCCAGGAAAAAATTATATATATATATATATATATATATATATATATGTGTGTGTGTGTGTGTCTATATATATCTATATACATATATATAGACACATGTAAAAACTATGTAAAAACCAAACCAAGAAAAGAAGGAGAAAAGTTGGTTGTAGGGTGAAGCTAACATGACCATAAAAGAAAAAGACCAATGCAACCATGACAGAGAAGAAAATGCCTGTCCAAGTGAAGAGAAAAGTCATGACAATAATGGGTCCTGGATCACAGACAATGATGGTGAGTTGCCAAAAATGGCTGGCTTCCTCAGTTTTTGCTGCATTGACCTTTTGGGGAAGATGTGATCCCTCATCAAAATGCTACTGCGCATTCATTATTCAAAGGCCAAACAAAGTGATAAATCAACGATTCGATTGTTTCGAAATGCACTGATTTACATTACTAGGGAAGAAAAAAAAGTGTTAATTGATATATGCTATCCTGGTTATTGGTTCTTTCCGCTGAGATTCTAAAAAATAACAAAAAAAAAAAAAAAAAAATTCAAATATTTTGGAAGAAACTGCAATGAACAGAGAAGAATGAGCAGATCAATAAAGATTTTCTTGAATATTGAAAATATCTTTGTTGCTTTGTTTTCTCTTGTTTGTTTGTTGTTTTTTTCTTATTCTTTTTTTTTAAACTGGATTATAAGTAAACTGCAGTATCTAATCAAACAGAAGTAATTTTCTGCATATTGCAAGAAATTCACTTGGATTTTATCATGGAAAAATAAGTGAATAAAAAACTGTCCAACATCATGCACAAAATATACTTCAAGAAATTAAATATTTTTTGCTTTGATATAGTCTGAAGTTCTAGGATGAGCCATTATCTTCAATCCATTAGATGACTGAGACCAATATTCTCATCTTTATTGATTCTATCCCTATGTATCAACAAGGGCTTCCTTTGAGATTCCTAATTCGGGAGTTACAAGTATTTGGATTAATATTCGATACATTATCACTCCTACTAATTTTTTAATAAAAAGTTAATTTTCTTCTAAATCAAATATACCAGGATTCGAGTGGAATCTTGTTTGTTTGTTGTTTAATGGCATATCAACCTTCTCAGGTTATTTAGTGCCAAATACATCCTTCTACAAGAACAGTAGTAGTACTATTTAACCCGTAGCTGGGAGAATAAAGGGTTCATACCTTTCCCAAGGGTATTTGTCCGAAAGTAATTGTAATAGCGCGACTGGAGTTTGAGCTCGCTTTCTATGATTCCGCAGACAAGAGCTTTAACCATTACACCACAAGGACACCCCTAATTCTAGTGGAGTGTAATACAATCAAAATGAATATTATCAAGGATTATTTATAACTCTACAGCGCCAAAACTCTGTAACCAGAAATAAAACAGCCTAGTCAACTGGGGGCGTAGAATATGCCAACTGCATCTCCAATGAGTGTCCTGGATATGACACTAAAAAAATTGATGGTGAGGTTCCAGTTCTGTAGCTTTGAGAAATGTGGAGTACACCTTCATTGCCATTACTCTCAGGTTCACTGTAACCAGGAATGGTAGTACCTGTTAGGGTCCCATTTATGGGTTAAATAGAAATTATGTAATTATTTTCTAAAATTAAAACCATTTAACTGTGAGCAAAAAAACTGGCTCTTGCTCATTTAAAAATGTTGCTTGCAAACTATTCATTTCCAAATCATATATAATTAACATAGATATATAAACAGGACCTGGGATTAAATAACTTACAAGAGTTCATATACCATAAAAAACAACCAACCAACCAACCAACCAACCAACCAGGAATAAAACTGCAAAAATATATTTAAGAAATGTACATATTTTTGAACTGCTATATATTACTATTTTTGGCTGCATTAGAAAAGAGAAGAAATTAAGAAAATAGGGAGAGAAATGAAGAAGAAATTAAAAGGAAATGAGAAAGAAAGAATGTGATGAGATATACCAAAGTAGAGAAAGAGAGTTAAAGAGAAGAAATAGAGGAATGAAGAAAGAGGGAAAAAATGAAAAAACCGAGAGAGAGAGAGAGAGAGAGAGAGAGAGAGAGAGAGAGAGAGAGAGAGTGTGTGTGTGTGTGTGTGTGTGTGTGTGTGGATGCAAAAAGAAGAAAGTAGGAAAGAATGAAAAAACAAAAATAGGGGAGGAGAGAGAAAGAAAAAGGAGAATGAGAAATTATACAGGACCAAGAATTAAAAAATATATTGAAAAAAAAAAAGACAGAAAAAGGAGAAAAAATGAAGAAAGTAAGAGAGAATGAAAGAAAAATATTCAGGAAAAAAGCAAAAAAGAGGCGATAGATAGAAAGAAAGAGGAAAATGAGGAATGAAAATAAGAGCAAGAATGAAAAAATGTTAGAAAAACAAAAGAAAGAAAGAAAGAAAGAAAGAAAGGAGGAGGAAAATGGAAGAAGTGGGGAAAGAAAAAAGGAACAAAGAAAATCAAAGAAACTGAAAAAAAAAATGAGAGAAAGTAAAAGTAGGTAGGAAACAGGTTAGAAAGTAAAAAGAATGAAAAAATAAAAAATTAAAAGATGAAATGAAGGAAGGAAATAGTTAAGGATAATGAGTAAAAAGTGGACAACAAAACAGAGTGGGTGTCTGCTGGAAATGTTTGTGTGGATCTAATTTGTGGTTGATAGAATGCTACTTAGTAAGGCAATAATAACAAACAAGGAGACACCCCAAAGTCTACTTTCCTTCCTGTCTTCCCACTCTAGCTTTGTACAAAATCCTAACATGGAAAGGAAAGAGTCAAACAAACCATGGGAAAAACTCAGAGTAAAATAAAGTGCACTTACTTTCAGAATAAATAACTTTGACATAGTTTGTGAATAAAAATGACTATTTGTTTATAGGGTTTCTGTCAACGTAGGTATGAGTGAAATTTTTTCAATCCATTTCAAGAACCTGGATCAATCTAAGATTTTATATATATATATATATATATATATATATATATATATATGTGTGTGTGTGTGTGTGTGTGTGTGTGTGCGCATGTGTGTATTTAGGCAGCATTTCCTCATTGAAGCATATCGGATTAAATATTACAGACTATATTTGCATATTTTTGTGTCAACCCTTTCAAATCCCCATATAGTTGTTTTGTTATCCAGCAGGAATTGGCTAACAAATTTTTCATATCTAACTGGTTCCCAAGTACATTCATGCCCTTCTTGGGCCATCATTTGGGTGGGGTGTATATTGCAGAAAATATAATACAGCGTTTTATTCATACTGGTGTAAATTTTTAAAAAAATTTTAATTCTGTATACGGCAAAAATAGTTTAAGATATCTAAATATATTATCACTGGTTTCAAAATTAATTTTATATTGTACTTTTTCCAATATACACACCCACTGATGATAGCCTGAGAAGGGCACAAAAGTACTTGGGAACCAGTTAAATACAGAAAATTTGTCAGCCAATTCTAGCTGGATATCAAAACAATTATACAGCAATTTGGAAGGATTGAAACAAAAATATGCAGACAAAGATTGTTTGTAATATTCAATCAAATATATATATATATATATATATATATATATATATATATAATGTGGTGTCTGGGTTATTATTGGGGTGAGGAAAAGGCTAAATGGTAAATGATATACTGCAATATAGACAATTTTCTGTGACATCACACATATATATATATATATATATATATATATATATATATATATATATATATATATATATATAAACACACACAGAAAAACACAAACGCAAACACACACACACACACACACACACACACAGAAGATGGGTTCAAAAAGTCTCAGGACTGAAGTCATATTTAGCAAGAAAGAAATTAACAATGAATGAATGAATGAAACATAGTCTTCTTGGCATTCAATGCATTTGTTTCATGAAATTTTCCATTTAAAATCTTTAAATGTTCCTCATGCACTCAAATTTTACCATTCTGAGGAATTTTCAGTTTAGAAAATAAGAAAAAGTTGCATATGGCTTCATGATTTTTAAAAAGCTGGCACTGACTTCTCCAGACTGAATATAACATTAAATTGCATGCAGGAGTGGTGCTACAGTTCTGGCTCTCTGGAGAGTATAGAGCCAGCTCTTCATTGCAATTTCTCTCGGGTCTACTCCATGCTGGAAGTGTTGAACCTGTTAAGCTTCCATCTATGAGTCAAATAGATTTGTTGAAAAATTATAAGTATTAAGTGAGAATACTTGAAACCATATAACTGTAGGAATATTATTTGTATTAGGAATACTTGATAATATATAATTATGTATAAACAAATGATTATCATCATTAAATAGGAATAGTTATATGAAACTATAAAATTGTGTATAAATTATTAGTATTAAAAAGGAATATTTGAAACCATATATAATTGTGTATAAATTATTATTATCAGATAGGAAATAGTGATACCCAGTAAAATTAATCCACCTCTATCTGATCAAATCTCTCATGAAACCTAATACATTTGATGCCACCAATCTTCCACCATATACTCAGACAGTCCCAGTCAAAACCAATAACCCCTACCACCATCACTTAATCAAACCCATATCTACTTCCCTCCCTATTCTTCCTTTATCTGTCATTTGACTTTAGACCCTTTCCCTCTCTTAATGCCTTTACTTTCTCCTTTATTTCATCTATTTTCTCAAATTGCTAAAAAGTAGAAAAACTCAAAAAAAGTTTAGACTGAAGAAGTTCTGTGAATAAAAAATGAAATATTACCAGTAAACCCATCTTAAGTGTTTGATTCATCCACTTTTCCACTTATTTTTATCATATGATTATGTGTAAATTATTTGGGTCAAATCTTGAAATTAGATAAACTGTAATGGGTTTATATGTCATTAAACAAATAAACCAAACCAAACTAAACCAAAACCTATATTAATTTTTTCAATAGGGTAATTCAATAAAAGAAATTTGAAAAATCATCAAGCCTGGATTTTCCAACATTTTCAACTTGGAATTAACTGGTGCTGAGTTTATGAATGATGGAATTGTTTTTAGTCTGTATCAGTAGGCAAATGAGTACACACCCAAAACAAGAAAAGTTACGAAGTTTCCAGAGTAAGTCCTGTTCCTACAAAAGTAGCTGAGAAGCTAAAGTTTATAAACATAAAACCACTTAGCTGACACAGACTTGTTCCATATACTGAGGCACACCCAGAGAAACAGGTTCCTACATTGCATATTTGTTTAAAGTCAAGCAAAGCAAACTGATGCTTCAATATTATTCAGTTTTAATGCTTCTCAAAAGATATCAAAATGCAGTTGTATATATGTTTGTAGTGTAATAGTTACTCTTGTAGGAAATGGACATGGCAACTTAAATTCAAATCCAAGACAAGGCTGTTTGCATTTCACACAGCACTAATACCCTTGGAAGAGGTATAAATTCAATTATTCTTCTTTCAGTTATAAGTAACAAGTAGGGCAGACTGAGCTCTTTAACTTTGATTAGGTAACTGGTGTAGGGGTTCGAAAACTGAATTCAAATATGTTAAAGTTTACTTAAAATTGACCTTGTGTCATATTCAACTCATATGGAGGGTTTGATATATATATATATATATATATATATATATATATGTATATACATATATATATATATATATTCAAAAATTTTAGCGGGTGTCCTCGTGGTGTAATGGTTAAAGCAATGGACTGCGGAATTGTAGTAAGCGAGTTTATACTCCAGTTGCGCTATTACGTTCACTTTCGGGCAAATACGCTTGGGAAAGGTATGAACCCCCTTATCCTCCCAGCTATGGGTTAAATAGTACCACTACTGTTCTTCTAGGAGAATGGTTTTGGCATTAAATAACCTACAAAGGTTGATATGCCATTGAACAAAGAAACCAAACCAAATCAAAAATTTTACATATATACAGACATATATACACACACAAAAATAGATAGATAGATTTATGAGGATGGTCCAATAAATAAATAACCGGACATAAGTATCAAATTAATTCTGATCTGAAGTTTTTACTCTAGAATGTTTGATCTATATAATTAAAGAAGAATCAGTGAGCTAAGTGCATTGGCAAGAAAGGGGTTTATGCCTCCAAATGAATATTTGAGGTGAAAATTTAAGTGCTTTTTCATCATTAAGCTATAGACTATATAAATGCTTATCTATATTTCTGGTGAGAACAAAAGGAACTGTGTGCATATATTTTGGGTTGACCAAGTAGATACTGACATGTAAGATAGTTGAAGGAGAGGAGAGTGGGTAAGTGAGTATATATATATATATATATATATATATATATATATATGCATAACAAATATATGCATATATACACACATATACATATATACACATATATACATATGGCCCAACTGCCATTTATTTCAAGGATATAAAAAAACAACCCACATTATTAACTCAACAACTAAAAAATGGCACTAAAGAATTATGCAATCACCCCAACATCACCATAAAAAAATGCTGACAAAACAAACATTTTTGTAGTACTTAATAGAACAGACTACTACTCAAAATTACAAAATATTCTGAATGACTACACCAAATTCA
>CAUZXS010001260.1:2500-22500 GCA_963585895.1 Sepioteuthis lessoniana | reverse complement strand
CAATCTGATACACCTAACTCAATGGGAAAAAATACATATTTATTTCTCTCAATAAGTAAGTTGGTAACCTTAGTCGAGGGTGACCTCTTGGCTTTCTTTTTGATAGCTACTACACCAAGGTGTAGGGGAGGGTGCTACTCCTTTCTCTGGATCGCTCCACTTTACCCTTGATCCATACCTTATAATGTTGAGTGTTAAGCATGGAGGCATCAAGTACCATTTTTTGAGTTTTTGGTATGACTCGACCTGGGATTGAATCCAGGTCTCCCGAGCTATTGGCAAAAACTCTAACCATCACGCCAATGTCCAGTTAAGTAATGGATTTAAAAAAAAAAAATCCTTTAAAGAATGAAAGTAATCCTGCAAAATATGCTTGTCATTTTGTTTTTGAGAGCATTTCTTTCTTGAATTTTATTTTTAGATTATACAATAAGTTAACACACTGGGTTCGTGTTGTAATAGTGATCCATGATGATAACGATGCCTTTACTTAAAAAGGTGCAAACAATTTTAATTAGCATTTCTGTGTTATCTCCACATTTTTGAAAATCTGGATGATTAAAAGAATGACATTCAGTACAAATGCAAAATATGATTATTCACTTGAAAATTTGACTGGAACTTGCTTTATCGTTATCATATACAATCTAAAGGCAAGATAATGAAATTGTCTGTTTATTATGAATAGCCAACCCTTAGAGAAAAGAAGGTAATCAGACTAGTGAATGCCACCAGTTAAGTATTGTTTGTTCACTGTATCTGTGTGGTAAAATTGATTTTCTTATCAAACTATAGGGTGTCTCAAAATTAATATGATAATGATTTATTACTGAGACCCGCGCAATGGCGGTCATTTGGAACACATCCTGTAAAAATCCATCCTTCGAGCTAGAGACATCAAATCAAATTATTTTAATTGTAATTATATCAGCTTCCAGGACATGCAAATATTTTTTGAGTTTCTTGTCTCAGTAATAAAAAATTATCATATTAATTGTTTGTATTATTTTAAGACTATATTTTTTCCTCTCTTGTCCAAGACATTGTGATCGAGGCTTAATAGTTGTTATAGTATACCATTTTCAAAACTAAAACAAAAAAGAACACAACATCATTATTAGTAGAGTTATTAGCAGTCACATGGGTCCCATGGATATTGAGACACCTATACTTGATGTGTTTTTCTTCTTTCTCTGTTAACTCGAATATATGAGTTACAACAATTCTCAAACAGCATTTTTAGGGTTTTGCTCTAATAAAAATCTTGCTATACAGTTTTTTACAAGGCTATATATATATATATATATATGTGAAGATGCTCATGGTGTAATGGTAACCATTGTAGGAAATGGATATGACCAGAGTTCAAATCCTGGACAAGGCTGTTTGCATTTCACATGGTGCTAATACTCTTCAGAAAGGTATGAATTCAACTATTCTTCCTTCAGCTAGGGGTAAATAGCAGGGAAGACTGAGCTCTTTAACCTTGGTATGGCAACTGGTCTAGGAGAGGGAAAACTCCAAATTCAAACATGTTAAACTTCACTAAAAAATTCACCTAGTGTCACATGCTGCTTGTCTATATAAACACACACCCATCTGTGAATAAAATAGTACATCCACTCTCCTTCAACAAGGATGGCTTTGGCATTAAATGATCCAGAAAGGTTGATATATGTTGATATAGGAATGTGGAAATCTCTTAGGGTCCTACTATGGCTGGTATTTTTGTGGGTTCCCATGAGGTTGAATTGTTCTCGAAATATAAAGCACCTGAAGTGTATTTTTGTTATGTAGACGACACTTTTTGTGCATTTGGGAGTGAGACTGAGGCTAGCAAATCTTTCTCACATTGGAATAACATGCATCCTGCACTTAGATTTACTCTTGAGAAGGAGAATAATTCTACTCTACCTTTTCTCAATGAATTGGTGTGTAAAGAGACTAACCGCATTCCTAACAACTGTATATCATAAGCCTACTTTTACTGGCTTATACATTCGTTAGGATTCATTTTGTCCCAAAAAGTGGAAGATAAATCTAATTAAGACCCTAACACACTGGGAATTAATGATATGCTCTGAGTCTAAGTTGGATGATGAGGTCAAATTTATCACTGAGACACTTTGTAACGATGGTTTCCCTTAAGACATTGTTCGATCCGTCATCAGGGATAAAATTTCAGACTTCAGTAAAATTAAACCTGATTCAGTCCAGAGGTGCCCTGTATATCTCAGGTTACCTTGGCTTGGTGATATTAGTGATAGATTTGCCAACCAGGTCTCTGCTTGTGTACGAAAGAGCTATTTTTCTTCCAACCTGCATGTGGTTTTCTGCATGCCGACTGTTTTGACATCTAGTGGAAAAGACATTCTCCACCCCCAACATAGTAATTCTTAGATTTATTCTTTTAGATGTGTTTGTGGTTTGCAATACATCGGGAGAACTAATCAATGTTTGAACTCAAGAATTAAACAACATATACCCACAAAAATACGGCAGGGGAACTACTTTGCTGACCGAATAAACAATACGTATGGGTCTTCAATTGCAGAACATCTTATAAATAACCGCAATTGTGCCTTGTCCAGCAGTGTAGACTAGTTCCCTATTCTAAGCAAGTCCCACTCAGACTATCATCTGAAGGTGCTTGAGACCATTCATATTCTCACCCAAAACAAAAAAACCTAAAATTAATAGAATTAATTCTGAAAATAGCGACAATGCTTTGAAATGCTTTAGGTTTATCTTTTTTTATTTGCCATTGAATAACCGACAAAGATTGATATGCCATTAAAAACAAAGAAAGAAAAACAATGTCACACATGATTCACTTTTAAGATTTTTTAACTTTCTCTTTTCTCAGTACAAAAAATTGTCTCCAACTTCAGGATTTATTTTTTTTGAGAAATGTTTAATTCCAAAGTTCCAAAGACTGATGTCTGGTCATGTTTGATTAGCTACCCAGTTAATTTAACTTATCAGGCTATGGAGTAGAGTGTTTTCTTTTTGTTCAAATCATCAAGTTTTCTTGAGTTGCACTAATTGGAATAGGTTGTACATCATCGACATAAGAATCCTGATCAAGGAGAATGCTATTACTTTTGTGTTGAATTCTCAGCTCTGAGCATATTAATGAGACATCTGCTGCCTTACTAGTTTTGAAAGTCATTTGACATTTTTTTACCACTTTTCCAAATAATTTTGTTCCAGTCTATATATGATAACATACATTAGAAAATCACAGAAACATGATATTCAATGAAAATATTAATATCTTATTTTAATTCATCAAATGCTCATGTGTCAGTACAGCTAAATCACCTCCTATTTTGGAGATGATTTCAACAAAACTTTTAATAAGTGTTTGAGTCATGCCTGGAAAGGTTTTAAATTATTCAAGATGGTTTCACTCAGCTAGTTTTTTTAATGGGATCTGATCCTCATCCTCTGTGTCTTACAACCAAAGAATGTCTCACAGTGCTTACACACTCTCTTGGTAATCATTACAAAAGGCATAGAATTCTCTCACTCCCAATACAGACTTATACACTTGGGTGTGATAGAAAAAATCTAACTACTAAGAGGAAATTCATTTCAACTTAATGGTTGCTAGATCAAAAAAAGACTTCAGATTCTTTCTCTTTGTTTTTAATTCAAGCCTGGAAAATAATGAAATTAAATATTTAAAATTTGTCTAAATTTTTTAGATGAAACTTGATCATTTTTATCATTTAGTGGATTTGGACTATTGTCTTCATCTTTATTGTTATATTCACAACATTTCAGTTGATACATCCTTAATCTTCAGATGTTTCTTGTTGAACTTAGGAGCCTACACAGAACTTCAAACTGAACCCTTTATTTATTCCATGGGGTAGATGTTCTAATTTCATTAACCATAACCAAGTACAAATGTTAAGCTATAGTAAAGATTCCTTGTTACTTTTACCTGTAGTTAGGATTGAACCTGCAACCTTCAGACGTTTTCACTTAGAATTTCATTAACCAAATACCTATATCCGTTTTGTTCAGCAGTATATATAGCATAATGGATATGGAAGAAGACTGAAGGACACATCAGCTGAAATGTTTTGAATATAACAATAAAGATGAGGACAATAGTCTGAATACTTTAAATGATAAAAATTATCTATTTGAAATATTCATTAATTTTTAGAAGTTTTCAAGGGTATCTTAGATCTCTGATTAAATCCAAAGATGTTGTTCGTATGTCATGCTTGGTGTAAACAAAGCAATAACTCATAGTAAAGTAAAAAGTAAGTAAAGTTGGCGACCATAGTCGAGGGCGAATAGAAGGCTCCCTTTTCAATAGCTACTACACCGAAGTGTAGGGGAGGGCACAACTCCTTTCCCAGGATTGCACCACTTTACCCTTGATATGTACCTTATATTGCTGAGTGTTAAGCAAGTAGGTATCAAGTACCATTTTTACAGTCTTTGGTATGATGTGACCTGGGATTGAACCCAGGACCATTGGCGAACACTCTACCCACTAGACCATTTAGATATGAATAATTCAGTGACTTTATTTTCAATCAGCTCATTGGCCTAGTGGGTAGAGTGTTCGCCAATGGTCCGGGAGACCTGGGTTCAATCCCCGGTCAAGTCATACCAAAGACTTTCAAAATGGTACTTGATACCTCCTTGCTTAACACTCAGCAATATAAGGTACGTATCAAGGGTAAAGTGGAGCAATCCAGGGAAAGGAGTAGCGTCCTCCCCTACACCTCGGTGTAGTAGCTATTAAAAAGGGAGCCTTCGGGTCACCCTCGACTACAGTCGCCAACTTTACTTACTTTTTATTTATTTTTAATTATGAACATTTTACAACCCATATGCAATATGGCTAAGTACCGCTTGTACAGATAAAGCATAATCAGTTATTAATAATGATACCCACAAAAAAATGACAGAATTATTTACATATGGATTGACAATTCTACCAAGGATTAGAGTGTAATAACTGTTTGCTTAGATTAGAAGGAAATGTTGCTTCTTGCAGTTCTATTTAGGATCAGTACCCACAAAAATTGCAGGGGTATTTCAAAAACTCAAAGATATAAAATTTGCAATTATTTAAAAGAGTATAAAATTTAATACATCCTAAAAAACAAATTTTAAAAAAAGTCAGATGAATACTATATAGATGATTATTGAAATTTTAAAATCTAAATTTAATCTTTATTTATAATGTATTTAATTAGATTCCAACATGTACACTATGATCCAAAGAAGAAGTTTTGGGAAGTGACACTTTGATCCAAAACTGGGTGTGCAGATACTTCACTCTGATCTTAACTGAAGTTATGGACAGATGAACAAAGAAACAAACAAAAAACTCAGTTTCTTATATAGATAGGGTTTTTTTTGCAAGAATTTCTCTCTTGAATTTTATTATCAAATAAAACATTGTCTATTATTAATTTTTGAATAGTATTTCTCTTATCTTTAATTCAGTTGTTTTTTATCACAACTATTCAGACTATTATTCAACTGTTGTTAGCAAATAGTATGAATCAGAAATTAAAAACAAAATGAAAAGAAAGGAATCCTGATGCAAGACTTGAACTTACATCCCTTTTTCTTTAGGAAGTCTGTCTAAGCCTGACATCTTATTTACTGCTTGAGCTATAAAAGAGCAGATGAGTGGTTAAAACAATAACCTTGATGTGAAAAATATTTCAGATTTTTGAGATTCATCACCGAAAAATTTCAGAAAAAGAAAGATGATATCAAAGAAGAAAATGACATCTAAAACCCACCCTACTAAATGACAAAAATATAGTAAGCACTTACAGCCATCTTTTTTTAAAGTTTAAAAGGTTAATACTTGATTTTGTCATCGTGCAAAAAATTATCTTTATGCTACTTACTTACAAACTCTGATAATCTGAAATTGAAAAGACTTTTTCTTTTTTTAAATAACAAATAAGCTTTGGGATCTAATCAAAAGCCCAATAAAATCCACAATTGTATAAAATAAATCCTACTACAATCTTAATAGCATATCTTTTTAGTGGGACATGCATGTAGCCTTAAGTAAGCTCAGTGGTGTGAATGGTAATTAGTAAGTCGACCAACAATATGCATTCTAGTGGAAGACGTACTAAGTGCATAATATGACTAAACATTTGTTGACTAACAAAAGAAGGTGTATAAGTTATATCTATGCATAATAAAACCAAAATGATTTAATAAGATAATCTTCCAAGATGAACAAAAATGTCAATATTACAAATGAATTACAAAATGAATGAGAAAAGATTTAAAAACAAAACAAGTCAGTGTAGGAGGGTACATATACTTTGGGTAGGGGGAATTTATTGTTGGGAAATATCATATAAAAACCCCAGAGAAACTATAAATACTAGGTGTGAATAGTCTCAAAAAATTGGTTTAAAGTAAAAATAAAAAACAACAAAACACCAAATAAAAACAAAACAAATAGAATTGTTTCAAACAAACCAGATTGATTTAATTGAAACACCCAAAACACTAATTTTATCAATTTTCATTGTTTTCCCTTCAGTAGACACTTATAAACTCTATTCTATCAGAAATTCAATTCCTGTAAATTGACAATCCTTTTTTTCCTGTTTTCCAAGTATTTCTATATCAAGATCCTGATCAGTGAATCTCTACATTAAAATTACTAACAATACATCTTTATTATCAAATCATTGACAATTCATTTGCATTATATACATACATACATACATACATATATATTAATCCACACCATTTGACAAGGTCAATTTTTAAATAGAGTAAAGCTGGTTTAAATTCAAAGTATTCCTTCGGGACATTGGCCCAGCGGTTAGAGTGTTCGCCAATGGCCCGGGAGACCTGGGTTCAATCCCAGGTCGAGTCATACCAAAGACTTTAAAAATGGAACTTGATACCACCTTGCTTAACACTCAGCATTATAAGGTACGGTTCAAGGGTAAAGTGGAGCAATCCTGGGAATGGAGTAGCGCCCTCCCCTACACCTTGGTGTAGTAGCTATCGAAAAGGGTGCCTTCGGGTCACCCTCGACTATGGTCGCTAACTTTACTTACTTTACTTATTCCTTCTGAACTGGTTGCCTAACCAGAGCTAAAAAATTCAGTCTGCCCTACTATTTACCTATAATTGGGGGGTGGAGTTGAAGAGACGTATTCACACCTTTCCCAAGGGCATTAGCATGAAGTGAAATATAAACAACCTTGTTTCAGATGTGAACTCTCCAAAGTCTTTTTCTTCAAGTCCAAATGCTTTCAGTTATTTTCTAGTCATTTTCAAGAACAAGAATTAGACATGGGTGTTGTCTATCAACAAACTGAGATGCTGTCTGTAGCATCTCTTTCTTATTTTTATTACTAAAGTCTCAAGTATCAGTAGTCAATGTTTAAAGTGAATGAATACTGTTTGCTATTATAGAACTAATATTGGTAGGAATATTTAAATTTTTTGGAATATGTTTTTTGATGGGAATTTGGATTGAACTTTGATTTGATAAGTGATAAAAAGTGTAATGGCTGTATGATAAATGATATAATTTTTATATTTATGCAAGAAATATTCTTCCACTGGGCATGGAAATTGATAAATAATGTTGATATTTTTACGAGTTTTTTTTGATAATTAATGGTGTTGATAAGTTTAGATATTTTTCATTTTTTAGGTTTGGTTTGATTTGGCTGTTTTATGGCATATCAATTCTTGTGGTTTATTTAATGCCAAATCCTATTATATATATATATATATATGTAATTTGTAAGCAAACATTTTGTAGGTAACATTATCTTTAAATGAGCCAGAGCTCAGTTTGCACACAGTAAAATAGTTTCAAGTATTGCTAACACAAACAGTTTTATTTGGTCTGGTTGATTTTTAAGGCATATCAATTCTTGTGAGTTACTTAATGCCAAATCATATATATATATATATATATATATATATATATATATATATATATATATTGTACCTGATTCGTAAGTTTATAGGCAACATTATTTTTAAATGAGTCAGAGCTCATTTGTTTGCACACAAATGTTTTCAAGTATTGTTATCCAACACTAACAATTCTATCTAATATTAATAATTTATTTGTACACAGTTAAATGGTTTCAAGTATTACTATTTAACATCAGTAATTCTATTTATGAAGTATTCCTATCTCATACAAACAATTTGCACACAGCTGTATGGTTTCGAATAACTAGTAATAATAAATAAATTTGGCGAGCATAGCTACTACACCAAGGTGTAGGGGAGGGCTCAACTCCTCTCCCTGGATTGCTCCACTTTACCCTTGATACGTACCTAATATTGCTGAGTGTTAAGCAAGGAGGTGTCAAGTACCAGTTTTAAAGTCTTTGATATGACACGACCTGGGATTGAACCAAGGTCTCCCAGACCATTGGTGAACACTCTACCCACTGGACCAATGAGCCGGTTTAGTAATAATAATCCCTAGTAAATGATAGAAAAGTTCTATTTGAACCATAGATGGGATACTAACAGGTACTACAATCAAGATCAGAGTGAGCCTGAGAGTAATGGTAATGAAAGCGTACTCCACATTCCCCAAATTTCAGGAGCCTTATCACCAGATAAAGTTTAGTGTCATAATGGGGGCACTTTAAATTTTTATATAATTAATTTATTAATTTAATATGTTTATTGTAACCAATGGAGGATAATATCTATGCATGATATTTTTGAGAGCCATTTCATCTTGCTTATAATTTTGATTTTTAGCCATAACCAAGTACATTCTAAACAAGTTTTTATAAAAAGTTAATTTTCTTCAAAACTAAAGATACCAGTATTTTATTATTTCTAATGGAACATTATCCAATCAAAACAGATATTAGGTATTATTTATTATCAAACTCTACAGCAATAAAATTCTGTCACAAAAATATGAATATATAACACTCAAAAAATAGATACACCAAAATATACAATTTCATTTTTTGTTACAAAGTTTCAATGTTGTCAAGTTTGGCAATAAATAAAATGTTTTGATTGTGGTGTTCAATTAATCTGGGTATCTGTTGTTTAGAGAAGAAAATAAACTTTTTAGAATATATTGTTATAGGTATACTTTTTATGGACACTGTAGTAAACAAGATTAGCAGACTAGTGGTAGTGAGTTTGATCCTCACAGTGTACCTCATACTTCTGACCTTATACCGCATCTAATCAAAGCTCAGTAGATAACTATATATAAAAAAATCAAAAACAAATACCACATAATAATCTCTCTCTCTCACACACACACACACACACACACACACACACACACACACACATATATACACTGCTTGACCAATGGAAATAGTTCAACCAATAGAAATAACTCTTTTTGAATGAGCTTATTTTAGCATGGAGTCTCAAAGGACTCAGTTTTTTTCTCACTTCAAAGAACAAGTTTTGTTATTTGGCTTGACACTCATTTAGTCTTTGTTGGATTTGGAATCTTAAGGTTAGATTAATTTAATTTTTGGCATGAATTTTGCCTTTCCTTAAACACAGGCTGATTTGATCACTGTGTAAGTCAGGTCAGGTTAGGTCAAGTCTAGCCCAAGTACAAACATCCATAAAAGAGCCACAGACCCACTCAATAAATCTGGTTAATGTTTACTCACCCTCCCATTACAATCACCCACCCACCTACCCGAAGCAGCAGGCCCAGCAGCAGCCCTGTCTTTGCTTTACAGCTAAATTTACCCAACTGACTCTGCCTGCCAATATAAACAGAAAACTTGAGGCCAAGCTGGTTTTAAAATCAGCTGAACAACATACAGGTTATGGGTGAGCAAAAATAAAAATTAATAAAAAGAAAGAAAGAAAGAAAGGAAAAAGTAAGGTAAAAGAAAGAAAGAAAGAAAGAAAGAAAGAAAAAATTGACAGGGCATAATAAATATCATTCTAAATACATTAAAAATAATGCCTCCTTGTGATGCAGATAGTCACTAAAGTAAATAAAGTTCTCATTGAGAACCTTTTATTAGTGGCCTTGTGCTAAGCAAAACTAGTAAATACCAATTGGATATCTCACCATAGAGCAATGGTTAGTAAAATCAATTTAGTAGTTAAAGATGTTTTATAACTACTTTCCATCAACAGAAACACAAGTTCATTAAATTTGAAAAATGTTGATGAGAGATTTTCTAGAAATCAATAAGTTATTTTATAATCAGTCTAAAAGTTTTACAACCTCAAGCCCATTCTTTAAACACTGAATGAGCGCTTATAAAAAAATATGACAAACCAATGCCAAAATAGTTGACGTGCAAGTCGCTGATTAATAACAGTTTTTGTCTACTGGTTACGTGATGAAAAAAGAATGGATGGCTTTTAGTAGATACCAACAGAATAATTAAGATTGCTCAAGTAGTTAGACTTGTGTCAAGTGGGGAAAAAAATTCATAACCAATGAAGTTCAGTACAGATGGTAGTCATCAGGATTTTTATGATGGCAAAAGTTAGGAGATGATGGACAGTGATAGGTTGAGGGAAGGAAGACTCTATGCAAGAAAACTGGACTAACAATACAGTCAAAAACAATATAAATATAAAAGTTCTACTTTTTGATTAATGCTAGTTGAACTACTCAGAAAAACCTGGGTCTTTATTGAAAAAAAATAACACATAACAAATGTTCTAAAGAAATGAACTGAAACACATACACACACACACTGAAAGAAAAGAAAAGAAAAAAGAAAGGAGGCACTTGTGGTGTAATTGTTATCATTATAGGTGACCAGAGTTCAAATCCTGAAGAAAGCTGTTTACATTTCTCATAGTGGTAATACTCTTGAGAAAGGTATGAATCCAAATATTCTCTCTCCTGTTATAAGTAAATAGTAGAGCAGACTGGGCTTTTTAACCTTGCTATGGCAACCAAAAAGAAAACTCTGAATTCAAACCTGTTAAACTCTGCTTAAAAACTGACATTGTGTCACATCCTGTTTGTGTGGAGTAGTAAGTAAATACATGTATATGTCATCATCATCATTATGTCGTGCCATCAGCACGGATATCCTTGACCCTTTCCCGCCACCTCTCCCTATCGTTCATTGCTTCTGGCAGGTCCTCAGGGCTACACCCTGTATCTTCACAGAGCTTCTGTATGTAGGTTCGAGCTGGTTGCCCTGCTTTTGCTCGGCCATGTGAAGGGGTCCACAGGAGTACATCACTTATGAGCTCGTCTCTCCTTCTCCAGCAGTGTCCTGTATGTCTGGTTTGTTTAATTTAAATAGTTTTCATGATCGGTGGTAGGTGGCCATATAGCTGCTGCTTTGTGGAGTGTTGCCTCCAGGACCTGTTCAATATTGCTTGCAGCATTCTTGTGTAATTGCCGACGAGCTTTTTCTCCAGCCGTTTAATTAGCATCCATGTAGTGCATCCATATAGCAGTATCGACACGATCGCTGCTTGGAAGAAACTATGTTTCATTTTATCAGTCAGGTCTGACTTCCATATGACCGATAGTCTATTGATAGCTGTCCATGCCTTTGCTAGTTGTGTGCTTCCTAGGTAGGTGAACTTGTCTACCAGTTTCAGAGAGCTACTGTTTAGTGTGGAAATGTCTCCTGTTTGATTATAGCACATATATTCCATTTTGTGTGCATTGACATGGAGGCCAATGCCTGCGGCAGCTCATTCCAAACTATGAAGTAGGGTTTCGGCTTGGGCAGGTGCATTTGCCAGAATCGCTATGTCATTGGCGTAGTCAGCATCGGTAATTGTTTTTGCGGGGTACCTTCTGCTTCTTTTCTTTGTCAGCTCGAAACCATTTTCTTTTTTTCTTTTTTTTAAATGAACAATCCTTAATAGTTTAATGGGTTTCAATTAAAAAGATGTATGAATTTAAAGCTGGCTATATGGCCTAAAAAACTGGGCCATTGGCATAATAAGTAGAGTGTTCGCCAATGGTCCAGGTCGAGTCATACCAAAGACTCAAAAAATGATACTTGATGCCACCACCTTGCTTAACCATATTTACCAACCCCTCCGCTCGGGCAGGATATAACACAAGGTCAGTTTTTAAGCAGAGTTTAACAGGTTTGAATTCAGAGTTTTCCTTCTTCTAGACTAGTTGCCTAACCAAGGCTGAAGAACCTAGTCTGTCCTACTATTGACCCATACCTTGCTTAACACTCAGCATTATAAGTTAAGGATCAAGGCTAAAGTGGAGCAATCCAGGGAATGGAGTAGCGCCCTCCCCTACACCTCAGTGTAGTAGCTATTGAAAAGGGAGCCTTCAGGTCACCCTCGACTAAGGTCACCAACTTTACTTTTACTTTTATAAATGTCGCAGATTGTATTTAGAAGAAAAATAGCAAATTATAAGTTTTCCTGATCAAGATATTTTTTAAACTGGAAGTTGAAACTTATTTCCAAAATTAGGCATAAAAATAAGTTTATGTTCTTTAACACCTCATTAAACAATATATACAAAGGTCATTTAGTAATGGGGAAATTTTGGAAAAAAGCAAAATTGATTTTTTTTTCAGAATTTTTTTCCAAAAATGTAAAGTGTATTGTCTGGAATTATTTTAATCTCACAAGAATATTTGTTTTGATTTAGTTGGTTGGGTTTTATGGCATATCAACCTTTGTAGGTTATCTAACGCCAAATCTATTTTTATACAAATAATCTGTTCTATTTCAAACAATTCAGTTTAGCATGAGTACAGTTTAATTGTCAAAAACATTTCTTTTTCAAGCTATTCAGTTTTTCCAAACAGTTCTAATTCAGCTAATTCAGTTTAGCATAAGTATAGATTCTGTTTACACACAGTCAAATGTCAAAACAGTTATATATTAAACAATTCAGTTTAGTGTAAGTACAGGTTCAATATCAAAAACAGTTCCATTCAAATTAATTCAGTTTAGCATAAATATGCAGTTTAATTGTCAAAAACATTTCTATTTCAAGCTATTCAGTTTAGTCAAACAGTTATAATTAAAACAATTCAGTTTAGCATAAGTATGCAGTTTAATTCTATTTAACCCATAGATAGGACCCTATCAAGTGCTACCATTCCAGGTCAGAGTGGACCTGAGAGCAATGGCAATGAAGGGGTGCTCCACATTCCCCAAAGGCCCAGCATCACTGGAACCTCACCATCAGATTGTTTAATGTCACACGTTGGGGTTGGGATGGGGGGTTCTTATCCCTGTACAGAGGTGCAATCGGTATATTCTACAGCCCTAGCCAACTGGGCAATATTTGTTTTGAGGTTATTCAAAATCAAATTGAATACTCCAGGCTTGAACAGAAGTCTGTAATGTATATTTATGTATTTACCCAACCTCTACCCCTGAGCAGGATGTGACACAAGGTCAACTTTTATTTCAGGGGAGTTTAATAGGTTTGAATTCAGAGATTTTCTTCTGGACTGGTTGCCATATCAAGGTTAAAGAGCCCAGCTCACCCTACTCATATCTGGAGGGAGAATAATTGGATTCATACCTTTCTCAAGGGATTTAGCCCAATTTGAAATTCAAACAGCCTTATCTAGGATTTGAATTCAGGTCACAGTGTTCATTTCCTATGACAATTACACCACAAGCACATATGTATATAAACACACACACGTTGGTGGTACCTTAAGGTACTTCTTGAATATGCTGGATTAGTGATAATGATGCTTCAGCCCAGATCCAAAGTCATTATCTGATGAAGACTTTGTAGGTAACACATTCTTTTAGTGAGATTAGTGTCAGCAGGTATATGAAATTATATATATATATATATATATATATATATATATATATATATATATAGATAGATAGATAGATAGATAGATAGATATGTATATATATATAGGTTTTTCAATAAATATAGAGGGTGGGGTCCCTGTGGTATAGTGACTAATGTACTAGACTGCAACTGTATTGACTTCAAATTCCAGTTGCGCTATTAAGTCCACTTTTGGACTAATAGCCTTGAGAAAGGCATGAATTCTCTTCTACTCCCAACTATAAGTTAAATAGTATAACTACTGTTCTTTTAAAAGGATGGATTTGACATTAAATAACCCCTAAATGTTGATATGCCATTAAACAAAGAAACCAAACCAAGGAACCATCAATAAATACCTGGCCTAATGAGTTAAACAAATTTTGATTATAATATAGTAAGATGATGTATATATAAAGTAAAAGTTGATGACCGTAGTCGAGGGTGACCCAAAAGCTCCCTTTTTAATAGCTACTACACCGCGGTGTAGTGGAGGGCACTATTCCATTCCCTGGATTGCTCCATTTTACCCTTGATCCATACCTTATAATGCTGAGTGTTAAGCAAGGTAGAATCAAGTACCATTTTTTGAGTCTTTGGTATGACTTGACCTGGAATTGAACCTTGATCTCCTGAACCATTGGCAAACACTCCTCATTAGTCCAATGGCCTGGTGTATATATACTCAGTATGTAAAACTATGGCAATGAATGATGACAAAAAGATAACTTCAAACATAGCAAGAACATCTATTTCCAGTGAAGTTTAATCACAAGAAGTAATAAAATAATTTCTCTGGGATTTTCATGTTCTTAACATGTTTTGACCAATCCATTCTTCTGTTTTTATCAAGTGTATAATCTATAAGAAGAAAAAGGAAAATCATTTTTTCTTCATAAAATAAAAAATAAAAATGATGTTCATTAAATTACAAGCTGGATCAGTCTATTTCAACACTGGGTACACAGACAAAACCACCCAATCAGGCTGAAAAATAGATCAGCCAAAATTTTTCATTGACAAGCTCAAGAAAATGATGAATGAGTTCTTATAGTCTAAACAAAATTTGCTATTTTAATGACTCCTTTTTAAGAGTTATATACAAGTAGAATTTATTCTAAAAGTCTCTAGATGATACATTTATTTCATTTTTATGGCTCACTTATACCTATCACCTTTTTAAAGGTCTAATATATATTGTTAGTGTTGCAGCTTCAAATGTTTGTTGCTATGTCCTTGGGAAAGGCATGAATCCATCTCCCTATAATCTATCCAATTAGAGATGCTCTTGACACTGGAATGACATGATGAGTAATATAGAAAAACTGAAAAATGCTTGATCAAATCAAGATAGAATTAGAATTTTTGGTGTTGGACATTTTGGTGCTGGGTATTCTAAAGAAAAAAACTATTACTTTATCAGCAAAACTTGGAATACTCTATCCCCTGCTAAGGAGTAGGAATCCTCAAAAAGGGGCATCCTAAGAATGACACTAAACTGCATTTGATGGCGAGTCTCCATTTCTGGAGATTTGGGGAGTGTTGAGTACCCCTTCACTGCGATTACTCTCATGTCCAATCTGACATGGAGCGATAGTATCTGAAAAGGTGTCATCTATATGTCAGAGAGATCTGCGTGGAAATTATTTGTATTAGCTAGGGATTTTTGATGCCATATAACAATAAATTATTTGTAATAACAATTGCTATTTGAACCTATAATTATTGATACGGATTATTAGTTACTTTAAACACTATACCATAAATTGCTGCATACAAGTCAACATTTTAAAACGGAAAAATCTCTACAAAACTTTTACCAAGGAGTGGTCAACCAATAGAACAGTACTCCTAACAATTGATATACACCATTTACCATATCACTCTAGCAGACTGCCACAAACATTTCCAACTTAAACTTGTGTTTTGCAAACATATTTAACAAAGTAACACAGATATGGATATAAAATAATAAAATGATAATATAAATAAAGAATCATATTAACACTATATCACATGCTGTTTCAACAGCTGATACACTGATTGTAAAAAAATGACTAGATCATCACAGCATCCAGGCAGCCAGTATGGAATGTTGTTTATCTGCAGAATTTCATGATAGGGCTATAGATTGTGAATTCATATGATTATAAGCTGCACAGCTTATATTCTGGGTGAGACCTATAGAGCAGATATAAGTCTAACCCAGAATGTTCAGATAAAAATCTTGAAGTCAGCTTATATACCAGATTGACTTGTACACCCCAATTTATAATAACTGTTCAAACAAATGACTATGATTGAATAGAAATAATTACTTGAAACCATATAATTATGTACAAATTATTAGTATTAGATTGGAGTACTTGATATATAAACGTGTGCAAAAAGAAACAACCACACAAGAAACTTAAGAAACTACACAAGAAACCACACAAGAAACTTAAGAAATGACCACACAAAAATGTAAGAGTATAATGAATAAACCAATAGACATAAAATAACCCTAGACGAGTAGATATGTCATTAGAATTAATTGATTAAAAATTGTAGGATATTTTCATGCAATGATTTGTAGTGAAATCATAATCTTGGTTTTATGAGCAAAAAGTTAAATTTTAATTAGATTAAACATTTTTTTTACTAAAACATAACTATTTATATAGATATTTAATCTAAATGTTTATTATTTTTGGTTTTAATAAGAATATGAATATTAGGGTCAGTGTTTAAGATTAAGGTTGGGGTCAGGGCTTTGGATTAAGGTGAGAGCTGTTACTTAAATACTTTTAGCACCAAACTCTAAGTGATAAAATGTTTATAGTTAAAATTCCTGACATCAGTAAGTTCTAGACAGAATCAGAGGTTCTTTCTTTGCTGGTGGCATGTAATCCAGAATTATCTGTTACCTGATACTTGGAGAAGAGATGGGCACTGCCAAATAACCCCCTACCATCTCTGAGATACCATAATTCATATTATAGAGGGTAAAGGGGATTTTGAAAAAAATACTAGACTAGACTGACTGTTAAGATTAGGATTTCTTTGAGGGTAAACTTATAAAAAGTAAGATTAACCAAATATCTGGAATTGTATTTAAAAAATTGAAGTATTGAACTATTCCTGTAAATGTTTAGAAGCATGTGATAGAATAATGGTTATCAACTCTAAGAATGGAATTTGCAAACATAATTAAAATTCTAATTGAGATTATTCATGTTGTTTTTAGCAAAGGCATGAATCAAAATCTCCATTTGCTCTGGTTCTGTTACAGATATAACAGGCTCTGGTGTAGGCATACTGTTTATTGATCTGAGGGTAGCATGTGCCACAACCTTTTGTATTAGTAGTCAAATGGTGGATTAAAATTACAGTAATTGTAGAATAATGTGAAGAAAAACTATTATGAGCTTTATTGATAAATTGGAGAAAATAGTGGCCAGAATGATAGATCAATAATTGGGAATCAAACTTATAAAATTAAATGGGGATAATGGCAGAAAGAATTGAACCCAAATTCTATGTTCTAAAGTCTGATGGAATTCAGAAACACAGAGTTAATCTTTTCAGATGAAAAAATTTGTTTCAGATTGGTTTGAAGCAGATCGGATTATAGGCTACTATAAAAGTAGGCTGCAATAAAATAGATAGTAATGAAAATTCAACTAAAATCTTTGATTGATGGTTACATGAAATAGTAATTTCAGGGAGAAACCAGCTGTGGAGTTCACTGATTCTTTGTCACGAGGAGTGAATATAACAATAAGCATGGGGTGCCCGTAGTGTAATGGTTATCATCATAGGAAATGGACACGGCAACACGAGTTCAAATCCTGGACGACACTGATTACATTTCTCATAGCACTAATACCCTTGGGAAAGGTATGAATCCAATTATTCTCCCTCCAGCTATGGGTAAATAGTAGGGCAGACTGGGTTATTCAGCCTTGGTGAGGCAACTAGTCTAGGAGAAGGAAAACTGAATTAAAACCTGTTAAACTCCACTTAAAAAATTGACCTTGTATCATATCCTGCCCGTGTGGAGGGGTTGGGTAAATATAATAACAATAAGCATGAGAATTTAGAATCAGTTTTTGCCTGAGTTCAGCAGAAGAAGAGATGTTGCTCAAAAAGTTTCACTTGGGCTTGGCTTAGGAGAAAAGGTTCCACTCCAAAAAATTGCACAAGTCAGTTTGTGCTCCAGCTTCAAGAGAAAAAAAGCAAAGAATTGCTAAGTTAAAGATTGGTTTCGTTTAGTTTCTTTGTTTAATAACATATCAGCCTTTGTGATTTATTCAATGCCAAAGCCATCTTAGTAGAAGATCAAGTGAAATACTATTTAACTCATAGCTGAGGGTGATAAGGAGGGTCATACTTTCCCAAGAGTATTAGTCTGAAAGTGAATATAATTCAAACTACAAGGCATATTAACTATTACACAATGGGGACTCCCCCTGCTAAGTTAAACACATGCATGCATAATATAGAGTAACAGAAGGGAGACTAGTCACCTTTAATTGCTTTTTGAAAAAGAACTTAGAAATATTACATAATATAGAGTAACAGAAGGGAGACTAGTCACCCTTAATTGCTTTTTGAAAAAGAACTTAGAAATATTACATAATATAGAGTAACAGAAGGGAGACTAGTCACCCTTAATTCTTTTTTGAAAAAGAACTTAGAAATATTATTTTTCTTCATCATTGAATAAACTTTGTCATATTGGTTGAAGCAGTTTGACCTTTTTTTTAAGAAATACTTTTCATATACGGATGACAAGGAAAAAAAAAAAAACAAGAATAAAATTCCCACAGCAGTTTGAAGAATGATTCAATTCTCCTTACAGAATCACAATGACATAAGGAGTGTTATAGAGATACACATATATTTATACCTGTAACAAAGATACAAGGTTATATTGATATTGTGACAGAAAAATTTGTCATATTGATAAAGGAAAAATCTGTTTCAATTGGTACATCACAATGGTAGATGGAGAAAGATGTAGATGAGTGAGTACAATCCACTGCTCCCCAAATTACTATTTGCCTCTGTAAGTATGCAAAGTTGGCGACTGCAGTCGAGGGTGACCCGAAGGCTCCCTTTTCAATAGCTACAACACCAAGATGTAGGGGAGGGTGCTATTCCATTCCCTGGATTGTTCCACACCTTATAATGCTGTGAGTTAAGCAAGGCGCATCAAGTACCATTTTTTGAGTCTTTGGTATGACTCAACCTGGGATTGAACCCTGGTCTCCTGGACCATTGGCAAACACTCTACTAGAGGCAAAATGGCTGATATATCCATTGCCTGTTTTTACAGATGAATGTCAGCAAACCAGAGTTTATACAGATGGTTTTTTGCAGAAGTGCAGGTATGTCAAGTGTGTGTGTATGTGTGTGTGTGTGAATAAATACAAACCAAACTGACTTCTTAAATAGCAAACTTCAAACTTCCTCCATGTCTAGGTGTGGTTACCATTGCAATAGCAGAGAAAGTAATTCTATCTCCCCCACATCTTTCTCCCACTGAGCAAACAGCTCATCTGACCGACAAGCTGCTAAAGGAAAATAACAGGAAATTATGAAGGTGGGGAGAAATAAGCCGAGAGGATGCTAGAAAAATAGAAGAAGGATGAGGAGAAAGAAACAGGTTTTTCTACAATTTCAACAAAGTTACCACAAGGCATGTTAAGAGTCACAAATCATTAGTTTATTAAGAGAAATGACAGTATCAGTGGAGGTTGATAAGTTGCTGGTCCAAGTTACAATAAAATACAGTTCCAAATAAATTTATATACACTTCAACTCTAAATATCTACAAAAAAGAATTTGATCTTCATAATTTTTAATGTTTTAATTTGGTTTGAATTGGTTTCTTTCTTTCTTAAAGGCATATCAAAGCTATCCTTGTAGAAGAATGGTAGTGAACCTCCTCATATCCTTTAGTTGGGAGAATAAGGTGGTTCGAATGCGATAATGCAACAGAAGTTTAAACTCACTTACTATGATATTACAGTCCAGTACATTAGCCACTACACCACAGAGACTCTTCCACCATAACTTTTTTATTTTTCTATTCAAGAAAATAGAAATTTGAGTCAACAGTTGTATAAAAAAAATTAACAATGTCACCCATCTTTCATTCAGCCTTCCAATATTTTGACCAAGCCGTAGAAAAAGTTGTCTTTCTTTAGTGTTACCACTACATCTTTGGTTTGGTTTGATCATAACT
>CAUZXS010001259.1:0-25465 GCA_963585895.1 Sepioteuthis lessoniana | reverse complement strand
CACACACACACACACACACACACACACACACACACACACATATATATATATATACACACACACACGCACACACATATTACAACAGTTTATTGTTATCACTATCTCACTCGGTGGGTTAGTGGTAGACTAAATGTGGTATAATTTGGAGAGTGCTCAATATTTACGATAGAGCTATTTGATTATCGTGTAATGACATGATCGTAGATAAGCATTCATGCTATCAAATATACATAAAAACTAATATATATATATATATATATATATGATACAAAAGAAATATCTTCCACATCTTAAACTGTCCCCTATGTAGTGCAACTGGACAGAGACAAGTGGCAATAGTAGATTCCTCAAGCTAATGTCTTGTCATTTTCCTCCCCAAATATGACTATGGCTAGGACCAGAATACACTGTGCATTTGCGGTTGAAACATTTTAAAAACCTGATGAATCTCTAATTGCTACACAGAGAGCTTTTTATGCTTAGTTCATGTATGTCAGAATGATACTGTTCTGGATAGAATTTTCAAGTGTTTGGAACAGTATCATTTTCACATAACAGGAAAAACTCTCTGTGAAGCAATTACAGATTCTTCAGTGTTAACAGCAAATGCACAATGTGCATTGGTCCAGACTATGATTATGATTGATTGTATCAGGGGAAAAAATTGAAAAATAGATAAATGAATGAATAAATACGGTAAGACATAATTTAAACTGAGCTACTATTGTCACTTGTACTACACAGGCGACAGCTTAAAATGTAAGAGGTATTTCAGCCACTCACTCACTCACTCCCACTCTCTCTGTATCTGTACATATATATACATATATAAAATATATCTGTATCTGTAGATATTGTCTAAGTTCACTTAGATTACACAGGCGACAGATTAAAATGTAAGAGGTATTTCAGCCCCCCCTCTCTCTCTCTCTGTATATATATATATATAATATATCTGTATCTGTAGATATTGTCTAAGTTCACTTGGACTACACAGGTGACAGTTTAAATGTGAGAGGTATTTCAGCCACTCTCTCTCTCTATATATATATATATATATACATATATAAAATATATCTGTATCTGTAGATATTGTCTAAGTTCACTTAGATTACACAGGTGATAGTTTAAAATGTAAGAGGTATTTCAGCCACTCACTCTCACTCACACTCACACTCTCTCTCTCTCTCTCTCTCTCTCTCTCTCTCTCTCTCTGTATATATATATATATATATATATATATATATATATATATAAATATATCTGTATCTGTAGATATTTTCTAAGTTCACTTGGACTACACAGGTGACAGTTTAAATGTGAGAGGTATTTCAGCCTCTCTCTTTCTCTTTCTCTCTCTCTCTCTCTCTCTCTATATATATATATATATATATGTATCTGTAGAAATTGTCTGATGATTGTGAAAACATGAAATTGCGATAAGTGGTTATTATTTTTGTGTTATACTGCCCCAACCCAACATTATAAAGAATATAGAACTTTCATAACTAGAAGAGATAAGGGGGTTCATGCCTTTCTCATGGGTATGAATTTAAAAGTGAACATAACAGAGCAACTGGAGTTTGAACTCATTTACTTCAAGGCTGCAGTCCAGCACTTTAACCAATATGCCACAAGGTCTTCACATTTCCAAATGAAGAAGAGGTAAATACACGCACTTCCCAAGGGCATTAACACAAAGTAAAACACAAACAACCAAGTCCAGAATTTGACCCTGATAAGCCAAGTCTATTTTCTTTTTCATGGTGATTATTATATAATAAAATAACAAAACCTTCTCCTGCTCTGACGACAACTTGATTATACGTTGTATAAAACATTATCCGGTTAGATTTTAGTGTACTTGCTGATTTTGACGGAGAGTATCACATGAATCAAATGACGTGTATAGTGACGTCTGTTTAATGATATTGGGTTTTCCCGATTTTATCAGAAATTCTTTTCGATAAATGTCTAGAAAACTATTATTATTGTTACTCCTTGAGAGTGTTACCTGTTGGTTTTACAGTGGAGTTTGAGTGACAGCAAGTCTCCTCAAGTCTCCAGGACTCTTCTCAGTATTCTAGACTATCTTATTAATACTGTAGTCATCATGGTCTCTTCTTGTCTTCTTATTTCCAAGTCTTCAAATATCATTTTTATTTTACTCATTTGAGAGTTCTTCACACCAGCGTCAACTGATGGTTTTTCACTGGAGTTTGAGTGACAGCAAGTCTCCTCAAGTCTCCAGGACTCTTCTCAGTATTCTGGTCAATCTTAACAATACTGTAGTTTGGATGGTCTTGGCTCATCCTTTGATTTCTAACTCTTCCAGGCCCTTACAAACACTTTGAGGATCGTTCCAACCACATAAATTACAATAGGTATCACCGTCACCTTCATGTTCCATTGCATTTTTAATTCTCTGACAAGGTTTAAGTACTTTATTAATTTTTGCCACTATGATGAGGCAGGTGATAATATATATAACAAGCATTTGTCTAAATAGGAATTTTGAAGATTTATGGTCAATTTCCCACATTAGGTCAATTTGTAGGTCAACATTTAAACTTTATCTTGTATTAATTATTACTAACCACAAAACAAATATTACTAACCATTAAACAATAATGTCAAAAATGTAATTCTCTCTAATCATTATTATATATTATATATGTATTATGCATCATGATATTTATCATCATATACATATATATACACATATATATATATATACACATATATATATATATATATATATATATATATATATATATATATATATATATATATATATATATATATATATATATATATATATATATATTATATATTATATTATATATATTATATAAATAGTAGCACAGAAAATGCAAAAAGCTTCTAGAGAATTAAACTGGAAATTGTTTTACTACAGAAATTCACCGTAAATTATTTACAATAGAAATGCACTCCCAATTATATTTACAATAGAAATACACAGTAAATTTTTCACTATAGAAATGCACTGTAAATCATTTTTATAGAAATGTATAACAATTATTTCATTTAATAAATAGATGCTTAAAGGCTAATTTTAGCAATCCCATCCACAGAATTTGAAATTAATTGCAAATAAATTTTGGAAAATATTCTATAATTAACACTTAACAGATATCTCCCTTGAGAAATTATAATGATCTAGTCTAGTAGAAATGCAGTACTATTATAGTTAAGTTGCAAGTTTGATTGAAATTGTCTTTAGGAGGTTTTTTCTTAACAAATTTAGCAAACAAAAAAACTTGATATAAAGTGGCTGTTTTGCTATGTTAGAGAAATATAGACACACAAAACAGATTCTCAAAATACACACGTCAACACTGATTTTCTCTGATGATAAGATATAAAATGACACAGTAAATACTAAAAGCATTTACAAAAATAACTTGGAAATCATTTTAACATGGAAACACATTACAATTATTCAATAAAATAAATACATCAAAACTTTCATTCACTCAAATGATTACAAATATAATCACACAGTAAATAAAATAATACTCTGAATATTATTGTATCCCATTTACGATAAGTATCTTATATATGGTTAGATACTATGAAAATATAATATACATAGGAGTACAAGAACACTATTATTATAGATCATTACCATTAAATATAAAATTATGTTATGAATATTATTTTATTTTGTCTACTATTCAGTAAATAAAACATTGGAAGATACAACAAAAGCATAATGTACATCTAAAGGAATGACTGAAGGAACAAGAATAATACTATAAATTAGAATCATTTAAATGTATAGTAATGCTCTGAATATCAGTCTGTCTACAACAAATAGTAATTTATCTACAACTTAGTAGATTAGACACTGAAAGATACATTGATATGTACATCAGAATAGAGTACAGAATAAGAAGATGATTATCATATGAAATGTGGGATATGAAAACATTTGAAGAGAATACAGATTTTACTCTTAAAACCCTGAGTCCCCCATTATATCATGTAATAAATTAAGTGGTCAATTTCTTTGTCCAGAAAACAAAAAGATATTTTCTGTTTCAATGTGTCATTCAAAAAAGCAAATTAAAAGTTCATCTTGGATCGAGAATTTTGGAATTTTGGATCCTTATAATAAATATATTTTTGTATTTTATATAATTTTGAGAAAGATTATGAACAAAAATTGCTTGGACAATTGAACTTCTTTGAATCCTTAGCGTAATGGTTATCACCACTGGAAATAAAATAAGCAACCAGAGTTCAAATCCTGAACAAAACTGTGTTTCACTTTGTGCCAATACCCTGGGAAAAGGCATGAATCCATCTGTTTTCTTTATTACTGTAGGAAAATACTAGGGTAGGCTGAATTCTTTATCCTTGGTAAGGCAACCAGTCTAGGAACAGGTAAAATCTGAATTTGAATGAGAAAATATATCGACCTTGAGTCATATCCAGCTCATGGCATACTCTAAATATTAGTCACTCGACCACTTATAGCCCAGTCAGCTAGGGCTGTAGAATATACCAACTGCATCTTTACAAAGGAGTAACACCCCCCCCCCACAACAACGAGTGTCCTAGGTATGATGTTAAATCATCAGATAGCAAGGCTCCAGCGTTGGAGATTTGGGAAATGTGGAATACCTCTATACTGCCATTGCTCCCAGGTCCACTCTGACCCGGAGTGATAGCACCTGATAGGGTCCTATCTATGGGTCAACTAGAACAAACTGTTCAAACAAATGACTGATGTTAAATTGTGACTGTTATATAGCAATACTTGAAACCATTTAACTGTGTGCAAAAAGGAGCTCAGGCTCGTTAAAGAATGTTATCTACAAAATGTGTTTATCAATCATATATATATTTAATATATATGTATAAAGAAGATTTGGCATTAAATAACCTACAATGGTTGATATGCCATAAAACCCAACCCAACCAAATCAAACCAAACTCTACCACTTAGTAAATATGAAGAGTAATGTTTTTAATTCACCAAATCAGAAGTTTACTTAGGAATGAAAGTAATGTGGATAAAAAAAATAGATAGATAGATAGATAGATAGATAGATAGATATGAACAGACAGAAATAGATAGATAGATAGATAGATAGATAGATAGATAGATAGATAGATATGAACAGACAGAAATAGATAGATAGATAACACACAAGTTTACTGAGGAGTTAAAGACAACACAGACATTAAACAAAACACCAATTATAAATACAATAAAGCTATTAATGTTATTTTTCTTGGATTCTGGATTCACCTTTATAAGCTGACCCCAGAGAAAATTCCATGGTGTAATTAAAAACAACCAGCGAGATAAATTTGACATGCTTAATTCTTTATTTATCAGAAGCATGGATAATTTTGGGTTCTTGGAATTAATATGTTTTTGTATCTGGTATAACTTATAGAAGAATCATTAACATTATAAAGATTGTATGAACATCTTTTTATTCTTAATAAAACATTTTGGCCAATCAAAATACTATTGTCTTCATCTTCTGTATTTTCCAAAAAGGGGGAGAAGAAGAAATCCACATGAATACCATCCTGGTTCAAACTCACTTATAAAAAAAGGGATTTGTTGGGGGGGGGTGTTTTTGCTTTTTGTTTTCTTAGATTTTTTTGCCTGTTCACTTGAAAGATAGATCAATCAAAAAAATGTGTCAACAACATCAAGTAGAAGAAGAAAAAGTTCAATTGTCCAATTTTTGGTAAATACATTTGAATTATGAATGATTATCCAATCAAAGAATTACTTTTTCTTTAATAGATAGATAGATAGATAGATAGATAGATAGATAGATAGATAGATATGAAAAGACGAACAGATACATAGATAGATAGATAGATAGATAGATAGATAGATAGGAATAGACTGACATAGATAGATAGATAGATAGATAGATAGATAGATAGATAGATATGAAAAGACTAACAGATAGATAGATAGATAGGAATAGACTGACATAGATAGATAGATAGATAGATAGATAGATAGATAGATATGAAAAGACTAACAGATAGATAGATAGATAGATAGATAGATAGATAGATAGGAATAGACTGACATAGATAGATAGATAGATATGAATAGACTTGATAGATGGATAGATATGAATAGACTTAAGATAGAGATATACACAATTAGAAGATTTACAATTTTTTTGTTATTACTAATGATGGTGATTATATTAAGAAATCAATTTAATAGTTACTGGCTTAACAATTCTCTCTTCATTAATACAACATAACTTCCAAAACAACTTTATATATATATATATATATATATATATATATATATATATATATATTTCTTTAAGAAAAAACAACGAAACCAATCACAAAGGATTATAAATTTATTTCCATCCTGTTACGCATTTTTGAAATTTCCAAAAACACGAAACATGTGTTTTTGGAAATTTCAAAAATGCGTAACAGGATGGAAATAAATTTATAATCCTTTGTGATTGGTTTCGTTGTTTTTTCTTAAAGAAATTATTGCTCTGTATTATTGGTACATTGAGCTCTTTACCAGGAAAATTTAAATATTCATTCATGAATAATTTCTTGTCCTGATGGAATTACTCCTAACTCCGGTTTAACTGGACTAAGTATACTATATATATATATATATATATATATATATATATATATATATATATATATATATATTTAAAAAAAAAAACAACAACAATCGGTCACTTTAGGATGATAAATTTATTTCCATCCTGTTAAAAGCATTGATATAAATCAATGGTCTAAAAGAAATCAACAGGACTTCATCAGATCAAATACAAAATATGACCAAATTGGATAACAACCAAAAAATGATGTCCTATTAAAAAAATTAAAAAAAAAAATTAAAAGTCTGTATAGATTGTTAAAGTCTAATATAATTGAACCCATAAAATAACTGTCAACAAAAGTTATAGTGTATTTACCGCATATTATTTTTAAAGAACATTAAACATTTTTATTTCAGCTACCAATGATAACATTACAAAAATAAAACAATACAATTCTTAATTTTGTGGTTTTAACTCTGGAATTAAACTTTTGATTGAGTGAAGATATTATCTACACAGATAAATTAAATAACCCATGAAACCATTGTACTTTTGTTGTAACGGTGTCCCATGATGATATTGGTGATTATATTCAGAGAGAAGGATTCTAAGGAACATTTCATACTTATCTCCATTATATGAAAAATTTGGATAATTTTTTTTTTAAATTGACATCCAGTGCAAATGCAGATCCCACAAGTTGGAAATCAAGTTGGAAATTACTATATTCTCTAAAAAGCATTTTTAAATGAATTGTACTATTAAAATATACTGAGAATTTTAATTATTTTTATATATATATGTTAATTTATTTATTTATCTATACACACCTCTCTCTTTCTTTCTCTATATACCTACACCCTCTCTTCCCCCCCTCTCTCTATATATATATATACACACACACACACACACACACACACACAAACTTGTTTTCTGATTTTTAATTTATTTTTTAATTTCTTTAATTTTCCTAATTATCTTCTGAATACGAACTGTAACTCCTCATTCGCATCTCTGGGACAATACAGAGCATGTAAAAAGAGTCATCTGACGAGACGGAGAATATACCAACAATATTCTCCGTCGAAATAAATTTATCATGATGGCTTAACCGAGTTTGAGTCTCCATTTAATTGTACTATATATATATATATATATATATATATATATATATATATATATATATAATAAATTAATAAGAAAAATGTATAAAAGTATTCTATGTTATTGTAGCAGAGCAAGTTTAAAGCCGAAAACAGACTAGTTACACAGGACAAGATAGATAGATAGATAGATAGATTTTTTTTTAAATGGCATTCATCATAAATGTAGACCCCCCCAAAAAAAATATCAATAAATATTGGTAAAAATTAAATTACATCTTAATACATCTTAAAACATTTTCATAAGGCATCTTTTCAGGAATAAATTTCTTATGAAAAAAAAGTGCATTCAAAATAAGATATTCATAAATATATATAAATTTATATTGGAACTTGCATTGGAACATATACCTTTCCTTCTCCAGGAGCCAAGGAGTGCATCTATGACTACACCAAATGAAAATGAAAATGAAAATAATAATTTTTGTGATAGATCAGTTAAATAAAAAGCAGGTAAAAATAAACGAGTTTCTTTTTTTAACTAAAGAATATAGATCCAGCCGGGGCAATTTGGACGCTAACTAAACGGCTGGAGAAGAAGCTAAACGGCAATTACACAAGAATGCTGCGAGTAATATTGAACAAGTCCTGGTGGCAACACCCCACAAGGCACCAACTATATGGCCACTTGCCTCCCATCACGAAAACTATCCAAGTTAAACGAACCAGACACTCAGGACACTGCTGGAGGAGCAGGGACAAGCTCATAATTGATGTACTCCAATGGACCCCCACATAAGGCCGGGCAAAAGCAGGACAACCAGCTCGAACATACACCCAGCAGTTATGTGAGGATATGGGATGTGGCCCTGAAGACCTGCCAGAGGCAATGAATGATAGGGAGAAGTAGCGAGAGAGGGTCAGGGTTATCCATGCCTGCGACATCCATGCCTGCGACATGACATGATGATGATGATGATGATGATGATGATGGGCAATGTTTTTCAAAAAGTGGGCCATGTGAGACATGGGTCATTATCAGGCAGACTACACTACTAAAAATTTCAAGGTAATATTTGGTTGAAGGTACCTCAACCATTTTCACTACAAAAGACCATCCAGGAAGTATCTGTGTTAGTAATAGGGAACATTTGATTCCCTCCCCTCTCTTTAGTAAAAAGATTTTTCTATGAAAAAATTGAAGTCTTAAGTGAACCATTCAGAAAGAACCGTGGGCCACATGTGGCCCGCGGGCAGCAGTTTGCCCATAACTGATGTAGACTATTTGCTATGAAAGTAATAAAAAATAAAGAAATAAAAAAAGGAGCAAAAACAAATGTGATTTGATGTAACAGCAAAAATTAAATGGAATTCAGATCTTGTTCATACACAAAAAAGAAAAAAATGAAGGAAAGACAAGAAAGAAAAAATATTTTAAAAAATAAAACCAGGATAAAAAAAAATTGGCTGATGCCAAGGGAGATAATAAGAATATTTCAAGGTAGATTTAATTTTCCAACTTGCAAGCAACCAAAAGAAAAAAAATCAATGACAAATCAAAATAAGAGAAGAACAAAAGAAATTTTCAAGAAGATGAAATGAAAAAAAATCTTTGGAAGACAAAAAAATGAAATGACAAAATGAAATGATTTCATCAAACATTGAAAATACAAATTTTTAGAGCGCGAAAGGAGAAAAAAAATACGATAAAGGGATTAAATAATTATTAACATGTATAAAATATCAATGTGACATGATGAGTAAGTTACTAACTGGCACTTCCATGTAAAGCTATTATAAAAATACTATTTTGCAACAATTTTCTATAGTGTAGTCAATGGAGTATTTAATATTTGCAAATATAGTATTTGCCCTCTATTAAAACTTTCCATTACTCCCAAATCCACTCTGATCTGGATTCATTATATCAATGTCTCACCTATCAGTTAAATAGATCTGTATAAAAATTATTCATATTGATAAAGACCATGCACAAAGAAAAAACTCTCTTAAACAACACAAAAAATGTAAATACGAACATGTAATGAATGTTATTTCCAAACCTCTAGGCATAAAATAACCCTAAACTTTTTGACATGCCATTAAAATCAATCATAAATCATATATAAGTAAAGTAAAGTAAAGTTGGTGACTGTAGTCAAGGGCGACCCAAAGGCTCCCTTTTCAGTAGCTACTACACAGAGGCATAGGAGAGGGCGCTACTCCTTTCCCTGATTACCCCACTTTACCCCTGATATGTACCTTATAATCCTGAGTGTTAAGGAAGAAGGTATCAAGTACCATTTTTTAAGTCTTTGGTATGACTCGATCTGGGATTGAACCCTAGTCTCCCAGACCATTGGCAAACACTTTATTCATTTTTTTTTTCAAATCCCATTCTTGCCAGAAGTAATATAGTAAAGTCAACTTAGCCACCGTAGCCGAGGGATTGAACCCTAGTCTCCCAGACCATTGGCAAACACTCTATTCATTTTTTTTTTTTCAAATCCCATTCTTGCCAGAAGTAATATAGTAAAGTCAACTTAGCCACCGTAGCCGAGGGATTGAACCCTAGTCTCCCAGACCATTGGCAAACACTCTATTCATTTTTTTTTTTCAAATCCCATTCTTGCCAGAAGTAAATATAATAAAGTCAACTTAGCCACCGTAGCCGAGGGATTGAACCCTGGTCTCCGAGACGATTTGCGAACACTCCAACCATTATGCCAATAGCATTTTTTTCCTCCTATTAAATTTTCCTAATTTATAATGAATTTGTAATTAGATATGAGCGTGTTCAGAAAGTAATACTGTTTTACCAGAGAGAATATAAAAATAACACTTAAGTTAAATTTCTTTACCGGCTCATTAGCCTAGTGGGTAAATTGTTCGCCAATGGTCCGAGCGACCAGGGTTCAATCCCAGGTAGCGTCATACCAAAGACTTTAAAAATGGTACTTGATACCTCCTTGCTTAACACTCAGCAATATAAGGTACGTATCAAGGGTAAAGTGGAGCAAACCAGGGAAAAGGAGTAGCGCCCTCCCCTATACCTTGATGTGCCCGTAGTTATCGTCGTAGGAATTGGACACGACGACACGAGTTCAAATCCTGGACGACACTGATTGCATTTCACATTGCGCTAATACCCTTGGGAAAGGTATGAATCAATTATTCTCCCTCCAGCTATGGGTAAATAGTAGGGCAGACTAGGTTCTTCAGCCTTGGTGAGGCAACTAGTCAAGGAGAAGGAAAACTCTAAATTCAAACCTGTTAAACTTTGCTTAAAAATTGACCTTGTGTCATATCCTGCCCGAGTGGAGGGGTTTGGTGTATATATATATATATATATATATATATATATATATATATATAATTCCAACTATTTTACTTCTAGGTTCCTTCTCTTGCAACACAATTGCAGTTTAACATGTAAAATGGCCTTTTATATTTTTGAGAGGAAACTTAAATTTCATAAATGGCAGAACATTCAGAAACAAAGAAGATATTGAAAATGGTAATTCAAACATTTCTTTTTTTGAGAAAAATGCCAGATTTCTATAAATGTGGAATCCAAATTTGCCTTCCTGCTAAGCTGCAATTATTGACAATAATTACATGTTTGTTAATATTTAAATAAATTCAACTTTCATTTATTTTTATATCCTTTCTTAGTACTTTCTAAATACCATAATATTTATATATATATATTAGGTATGTGAGAGGAATGGACATCTACTCAACCCCTCTATAGGATTCAACACTAGTTCTGCAACTTTAGAAAGTATAACATAGACCCTTTGGTATTAAATAACCCAAGAAGGGTTGATATATCATAAAACTAACTAAAACCTGAACCCTCACTACTGTAAATGGTTTCTGAGAATAAGTTACTAACCATTGCTCCATGACAGCTAAGCAGGACTTGTCATGTAGATATTTGTTTAATAAAAAGTGCCATTATAACAAAGATACATTCAGTATCACTATCCTCTAAAACAAGAACACCAGCCATTGTCCTATGTCTACTAATTAGACTATTCAGTAGAAATAAGTAACAAGAAATATCTATGATTGAACAAATTCTAAAAAAAAAAAAAAATGAGCAATTACAATGAGAATAAAAGACTAGTGTTTGTTGGTCATGGCTGATTACTGAGATAACAAACTTACTAGCTTCCTTTCTTCACATTTTTTCTTTTACAGTACTAAACTAAGCTTAGTAAATATTAAGGCAGATAGGCCCTCCCCATTTAGAAGATTGGCACTACAAGATCTTCTCACTTTCATTTTATTTTCATTTGGCCTTGTGCTGTACTAAACAAAGCTTTGTAAATATCAAGGAAAACAGGCCCTCCCCACTTTGAAGATTAGCATAACACAATCTTTATTTCATTTCCCTCCATTTGGCCTTGTGCTATTCTCAACTAAGCTTAGTAAATATCAAGGCAGACAGGCCCACCTCACTTGGAAGATTGGCACAACACAATCTTCCTACCACCATTTACTTTCATTTGGCCTTGTGATGTACAAAACTAAACTCATCAAGGCAAACAGGCCCTCCCCACTTGGAAGATTGCTGCAAAATAATTTTCCTACCTCATTTCCTTCCATTTAACCTTGAGCTGTTCTAAAGAAAGTTTAGTAAATATCAAGGCAGATAGACTTGGAAGATTGGTACAACACAATCTTCCTTCCACCATTTCTTTCCATTTGGCCTTGTCCTGTACTAAACTCAGCTTAGTGAATAGGCTGGCTCTCCTCCCTCATGGAAGATTGACAAAACACAATCTTTCTATCACATATTTAGCCTTGTGCCATACTAAACTAAGCTTAGTAAATATCAATACTATTGTAAGGTTATTAGTTATTCACTCTGATTGACCTCATTCACTGTGAAATTGTCAACTCGTACTTGTTTCTCAAAGCAGGAATGTCATTAGAGTTTCTTAGCTCACAAGTAAATAAGATATTCTTGTGACCTTTCATCTGGTAGAACTTGTTTATGCACAAAGGCCAAACAATAAAACAAGCAAAATCCTGCAGCTTACACAAAAGCATGACTAATAGTACAAAAAAATAATTCTTTTTCTACTATTACTAACTGTGTGTCTTCTCACAGACAATTATATTTACCTTTAATTATTATTTATCTTATAACTTAAGTATATGTTAACACTAGAGTTTGATAAAATGACATCTGTAGTATGATAAATATAGTGTATATAAATATGAGTTTGATTATATGACAATTCCAGTATGCATCAATTTAAGAGCTCAGTCATGTGACAATTCCAGTATGTGTCAATATAAAAGTTCAATCATATAGCAATTTCAGTTTATGTCAGTATAAGAGCTCAGTCATGTGACAATTCCAGTATGTGTCAATATAAAAGTTCCATCATATGGCAATTCCAGTTTATGTCAATTTAAGAGCTCAGTCATGTGACAATTCCAGTATGTGTCAATATAAATGTTTAATCACATGGTAGATGTAGTATATGTCAATATAAGAGTTCAATCATGTAACAACTCCAGTAAAAGTCAGAAATACTTAATTAAAAAAGATATTAATTTAAATTATGAAAATTCAGCACTAAAATGTAGCCTGATTTTATTTTCAAGAAAGCTTCTTATTTCATGTAGAAATGACTATACAATCTTAGCAATTAAATAAAGAAAACTTAAGAGTTATTTGGTATATTATTTCACAACTATCGTTGTTCTTATTTCATCCGTCTGACTCAATGTAAGAAGCAGTAATAATATCATAAAAAAAGTGTTTCACTGAATTTTAAGATCTTGTAAAAATATCTTAATACAGAATATTTGTGACAAACTATACAAAGAAGAATTAACACTGAAGATATTCAATAAAACTTTTATGAATTGGTTCTTTGATTGAATGTTTGATATTTGATTTTTACCAGATAGCTGATAAAGCTGTGGAGTAAGAGTGTAGTATCTGGTGTACTTAGAACGGTCTGCAAGGGCCTGGAATGGAAACTGAGGACATTTATTGGAAATAAGAGGAAGAATCAAGATTGTCTAGGTTATAGCACTGTTAAGATCAGCTAGAATACTTAGAAGAGTCCAAGAGACAGAAGGAGACTTGCTGTCACTCAGGCTTCAATGAAAACCCACCGGTTAAAACTGGCGGGAAAAACCCACATGGAAGAAAATAACAATAAATGTCTTTATATAAAAGATCACACTACAAAATGTAATTATTTTAAAGGAAGCATGGTCTTAGCTTTCATCTTAGATTTATACGAGAAATAAGCCTGTTCCTGGGAAATAACAGCCTAACACAACAGATGCTTAAATAGGGCTAGCAAATAACAAAATCATAACAACTGCTCTCTCTCTCTCTCTCTCTCTCTCTATATATATATATATATATATATATATATATATATATATATATATATATATATATATATTGAATCGAATGTTGCTACTTGACTATATTTGTAGTATTAACTTTTTATCTTTTAGATTCTGTTATCTTATCCCCGGGTTTGGCTTCTTTGTATTAATGGCCTCTCAACTTTTGTACATTATTTAATGCCAAAGCCATTCTTGTAGAAGAACAATAGTGGTACTATTTAACCCATATCTGAAGGGAGGATAAGAAGGTCCATACCTTTCCCAAGAGTATTAGTCTGAAAGTGAACATAATAGCAAAACTGTAGTTTGAACTCACATACTCTAGTGTCACAGCCTAGAACATTAGCCATTATACCTCAGGGATTCACTCCCACCAGTTTAAGTATTGTAAGAAATAAATCAAAATAAAATCATCATGTAAAAACTGTTTTTCTTAGAATACGTGCGAAAACATAAAATTAATCATATTTCTTTGATAATTAAATATTGATTACAAATTTTTTCAATTGGTTTTTTGTTTATGATAATTTTTGGATCATTTAATGCCAAAGCCGTCTATGTAGAAGACCAGTAGGGGTACTACTTAACCCATAGCTAGGAGGATAAGAGGGTTCATATCTTTCTAGAAGATCAGCAGGGGTACTATTTAACCCATAGCTAGGAGGACAAGTGGGTTCATATCTTTGTAGAAGACCTGTAGGAGTACTATTTAACCCATAGCTAGGAGGTTAAGAAGGTTTATATCTTCATAGAAGACCAGTGAGAGTACTATTAACCCATCACTAGGAGTATAAGAGGGTTCATATCTTTCTAGAAGATCAGCAGGGGTACTATTTAACCCATAGCTAGGAGGACAAGTGGGTTCATATCTTTGTAGAAGACCTGTAGGAGTACTATTTAACCCATAGCTAGGAGGTTAAGAAGGTTTATATCTTCATAGAAGACCAGTGAGAGTACTATTAACCCATCACTAGGAGTATAAGAGGGTTCATATCTTTCTAGAAAACCAGTTGGGGTACTATTTAACCCATAGCTAGGAGTATAAGAGGGTTCATATCTTTGTAGAAGACCTGTAGGAGTACTATTTAACCCATAGCTAGGAGGTTAAGAAGGTTTATATCTTCGTAGAAGACCAGTGAGAGTACTATTAACCCATTACTAGGAGTATAAGAGGGTTCATATCTTTCTAGAAAACCAGTAGGGGTACTATTTAACCCATAGCTAGGAAGACAAGTGGGTTCATATTATTGTAGAAAGCCAGTAGGAGTACTATTTAATTCATAGCTATGAGAATAGAAGGGTTCATGCCTTTTCTAAGGATATTAGTCTTTAAGTGAATGTAATAGCGTGACTGGAGTTTGAACTCACTTACAATGATGTCAGAATCCAGCACATTAGCCACTATGTCACAGAAACCACCCCTTTATCTATAAGAGTCAATCCTAAAAATATATATATATATGTATTTTCTACAATATACATAAGAATATGTAACTTACTTAAAAAAAAATTTTGCAACTTTTAAAACTTATTTAAAAGATATATATCATTTTGCAAAAAGACAACATTCAAACATTGAACGTAAGCTCAATACCAAAAAAAGAAAAAAAAGAAAGAAAGGTAAAACCTTATTTTTTTTGCATTTGTACAATATTCTTCATCACAAGAAGCAGAGATGATAACTTTGGTAACATCTTTTTCCCAAAAGGTTAAGAATCTCATCTATAATGAAAAGTCTGCAAAAACTCACCTAGAAAATAGAAAAAAAGAAGAAAAAAATCAATCAATAATGTCTGAAGCAAAACCAGTTAAATAACAAAAAAACATTTTATTCATTTACAAAAATATAATATCTAATCAGATACGATATTTTTTAAAAATATAATATATGATCTAAGAAAATATATCTGAGTAAGCTGGCCTACCATAGTCAAGGGCAACCTGAAGGCTTCCTTTTCAATAGCGACTACACCAAGGTGTAAGGGAGGGCACTACTCTTTCCTGGGTTCACTCCGCTTTACCCTTGATCCATACATTATAATGGTGAGTGTTAAGCAAGGAAGCATCAAGAAGCATTTTTTGAGTCTTTGGTATGACTCGACCTGGGATTGAAGCCCAGTCTTCTAGAACATTGCGAACACTCTAACCATCATGCCAATAGGAAAAGAATATAATATTTAATAAAATATAATATCTATTAAAATTATGATAAATAATGATATATAATATGGAATGCAATATATTATAATATTGAATAAAATATACCATTAAAAAAATGATAAGAATAATAAAGTGTTGACATATCAGAGATATAATTAAAAATAATTATATATATAATAGTGATATAAGATTTATATATATATATATATATATATATATATATATATATATATATATATATAGAATATTATTCGGTCCAGTTAAACCAGAGTTGGGAGTAATTCCTTCAGGACAAGAAAATTATTCAAGAGCTGAACATTTAAATTTTCCTGGTAGAGAGCTCAATGTGATTAATTTTACTTTCTTTAAATAAAGGTTTGATTTCTTTGTTTAATGGCATATCAACCTTTGTAGGTTATCTAATACCAAAGCCATTCTCCTAGAAGAACAGTAGTGGTACTATTTAACCCATAGCTGGGAAGATAAGGGGGTTCATACCTTTCCCAAGGGTATTTGCCATAAAGTGAATGTAATAGTGCAAATGGAGTACAAACTTGTGTACTACGATTCCGCAGTCCATCACTTTAACTTTAAATAAAGAAAGTATATATATATATATATATATATATATATATATATATATATATATAATAGAGATATAATTATAGTATTGGATAGTTTTATGGATATTAGTTGGACTTTTGCGATATTAATAATTTTGACAAATATAATCCATCATTTTCTTAATTCTAGTTGCTTTTTAGTATTTCATTAACAGCAAGGAACTGCAGAAATCATAAATAAGACATATCTAAAATGAGAAACCCCTCACACACACACACAAAAAATGGAAAATGACTTAAAAGCATTAATTTTAAACAGATCACAATTTAAATTTTAAAAAGACGTCTTTATGTATCTTTATAAGCATAACTAAAAATATTAGCAACTAATTGAATACGTAGCCCAGCTGACTTGGGCTGCAGAATAACCTGACTGTATCTCTGCAGAGGGTAAGATCGCCCCCATTGCAACAAGTGTCCTGGATATGACACTAAACAATCTGATGGTGAAGCTCCAATAATCCTGGAGCTTTGGGGAATGTAAAGTACCTCTTCATTGTCACCGCTCCCAGGTCCAATCTGGCCCAGAATTGTAGCACCTGAGATGGTTCATTTAACTGTGTGCAAACAAATGACTGATGTTTAATTGAATTGTTAGAGAAACATAATAATAGAACCATTTAACTTTATTAGCTTATGTTCACAAATCCCATATGTTTGATATTATATGTATAAAGAGGATTTGGCATTAAATAACCTACAATGGTTGATATGCCATAAAACCCAACCCAACCAAATCATATATATTTAATATATATGTACAAAGAGGATTTGACATTAAATAACCTACAATGGTTGATATGCCATAAAACCCAAACCAACCAAATCATATATATTTAATATATATGCATAAAGAGGATTTGGCATTAAATAACCAACAATGGTTGATATGCGGTAAAACAAAACAAAACCAAATCATATATATATAATAAACGATGTGCATACAATAAGTTTCCAGACTTTTTTTGTATGGGCACTTTTATTGATAGTACACACATGAAACTCTAGTCAAAGTAATCTCCTCCGGCTGCAATGCACTTGTTCTACCATTCCATCAACTTCTGGAAGGCCCCATGGAAGTTCTCTTGTGTGAGCGTGTCAATGACCTTCATCACAGCCTCTTTCATCTCCTCAATTGTCTCATAATGACAGCCTCTGAGCTTAGGGAATAACCAAAAGTTACAGGGAGCAAGGTCTGGACTATAGGGAGGCTGAGAAACTGTCTTGATGCCCATCTTGGTCAAATAGTTTGTGACAAGGATGAAGTTGTGGACTGGTGCATTGTCCTGGAGGAAATGCCACTGACCCGATTTGAAGAGTGCTGGCCTCTTCCGACGGAATCTCTTTCTGAACTCCCTTAAAACCTCAACATAGTAACCCTAACCCTAACCCTTTTGGCCAATCAACTCTGGTGTATTGACTTCCTTACTCCTCCCACACCTCTCATCATCCCTCACAGACTCCCTGCCTTTCTTGAATCTCTTATGCCACTCAAAAACTGATGCTCAATTCATGCAAGATGGTTGAAAAGCAGTCTGAAGCATTCCATACATTTCTGTGGCATTTTTTCCAAGTTTAAAACAGTATTTTATTGCATGTCGTTCTTCTAAAGTGTCAGATTGCATTTTTGAAATTCACCAGCTGTGCCAATCAGGCTTTAGTAGGGTGTATTCCAATTGCTGCTGTAGCTGTTGATTTGAAGCTGAAATCATAAAAATTGGTCAGTCATCTCATAAGATGTATAGCAATAACATGCTGAATTTACAAGAGTCTACGACAATTTTAAATGCCCTTACGAAAAATGTTTGGAAACTTATCGTATGCACCTCGTATATGTATGAAGAGGATTTGGCATGAAATAACCTACAATGGTTGATATGCCATAAAATAAAACAAAACCGAATCATATACATTTAATATATATGTATAAAGGGGATTTGGCATTAAATAACCGACAATGGTTGATATGCCATAAAATAAAACAAAACCGAATCATATACATTTAATATATATGTATAAAGGGGATTTGGCATTAAATAACCGACAATGGTTGATATGCCATAAAATAAAACAAAACCGAATCATATACATTTAATATATATGTATAAAGGGGATTTGGCATTAAATAACCGACAATGGTTGATATGCCATAAAATAAAACAAAACCGAATCATATACATTTAATATATATGTATAAAGGGGATTTGGCATTAAATAACCGACAATGGTTGATATGCCATAAAATAAAACAAAACCGAATCATATACATTTAATATATATGTATAAAGGGGATTTGGCATTAAATAACCGACAATGGTTGATATGCCATAAAATAAAACAAAACCGAATCATATACATTTAATATATATGTATAAAGGGGATTTGGCATTAAATAACCGACAATGGTTGATATGCCATAAAATAAAACAAAACCGAATCATATACATTTAATATATATGTATAAAGGGGATTTGGCATTAAATAACCTACAATGGTTGATATGCCATAAAATAAAACAAAACCGAATCATATACATTTAATATATATGTATAAAGGGGATTTGGCATTAAATAACCGACAATGGTTGATATGCCATAAAATAAAACAAAACCGAATCATATACATTTAATATATATGTATAAAGGGGATTTGGCATTAAATACCTACAATGGTTGATATGCCATAAAAGCCAACCAAACTAAACGAGCTGAATCCAGAACCTTAGAGACGAGCATGCTGGACAGCAGAGTTGTAGTAAGTGAGTTCGAACTCCAGTCAAGCGAGTACATTCTCTTTTGGACTAATACACTTGTTAAAGGCATGAACTCCCTTATCCCCCAGCTATGAGTTAAATCGTAACACTACTGTTCTTTTACAAGAATGCTTTTGGCATTAAATAACCCATGAAGGTTAATATGCAAACTATATCACCTGAAGAGGGTTAAGAACCCTCCTTCCAAAAAGGTGGTAATCCAGAGTATGATACTAAACTGCATCTGATGGTGAAGCTCCAGTTCTGGAGCTCGGAGAAATGCTAAGTATTCCTTCATTGCTATTACTCCTAGGTCCACTCTGACCCAGAGTGATAGTACCTGTTAAGGTCCCATTTATGGGACAAATAAATCTGTTAGAGTCCCATCTATGGTTCAAATAATACTGTTTAAAAAATAATTTGTATTCAATAGTACTATGTGCCGGAAAAAATCTTTAAAAAACAACTACACAAAGAATGTAAACATGAATGTACAATGAATGCAATTCCCTAACCCCAAGGCATAAAATAACCCTGAACAGGTTGATATGCAATTACAATCAATCAATCATATTTATTCATATTACAATATATTATTGATATTAAGCCAAGACTCAACAGATGTAATACATTATAAATTTATTCTAATAATCTGTTTGCACAGATCGTATCCTCAGATAGCGAATAATTTCCAGTAGGGTGTTACCATTATTCCAGGGAAATATAGCTTATCTTAATTTAGACATTTAAGGAGTTATATATCAAATCAATTTTCATGATATTAAAAAAATGCAAAAATATCCTTATAAATCTATTCTTAGACTAAATTTATATGAAATGTGCACACACACACACACACACACACACACACACACACACGTAAGTGTTCAAGTAAATAAAAGTTGTTTTTTTAACCTGGGTTAATAAATGACTTTCATGCATGTTTATAACGAATAGTAATAATATTCATTGAATTTCTATATCAAAATAATGAATTTCTCTAGTAAAATTTCTATATCAAAATAATGAATTTCTCTAGTAAAATTATATCTAATGAATTTCAATATCAAAATAATATCAGTGAAGTTCAACAGATGCTTTAAATATTTTCTAATCACTAAACCTGTAATCATTAAATTGAATAAAAGCTTTGATATATTTGTTTGATAAACCCAACTCAGGATATATCATGGGTTTCACAAACAATTAGTATACAATGTACATTTGTCATATTTTCTATGAAATAATATGAACAGCTCTGTAATATATACCCATTATTTAGTAAGGAATATATCATAAAAAAATCAATTTTCTTTTAATTTCTAACTGTCCCTCAACTACTTGCCTCTTCCAACAATGTTCTGGTAACAGCTTGGAGGGTACAGATAGTTTTTATTCTAAACAACAAGATAGTAGACTAAAGCGTATTTAGGTTTGAGCGGGGACAATTCACTTTATTCTGTGGGCTAACTGCAAAATTCTGAAAAACTGTAATGTCATAATCTGTATATTTTATAAAAAAAAATAAGAACAATTAAAACACTTTATTCAATTGATTTTGTTTCAGCTCTGTGACAAAACTTAGATTACTGACTATATACCTAGCAGGGAAGCAAGACCATACCCACTCGAAAAAGAGGTGTCCTGGGTACAACACTAAACAACATCTAGTGATGATGTTCCAGTTCTGGAGCTTTAGGGAGTATGGAATAGCCATTTATTACCATTACTCCCAGGCCCACTCTTAATCTATTAGGCTCCAATCTATGGGTCGAATAGATTTTTCAAAAATTATCAGTATTCAATAGGAATACTTAAAACCATATAACTGTGTGCCAACAAATTATTATTATTTAGCTCATTTGAGAGATTTTCACATCAGAATTAGTTGATGGTTTTCCATTGGAGTCTAACTGACAGCAAGTCTTCAGGACTCTTCTTAGTATTCTAGCTGATCTCAACAGTGCTGCAGTTTGGATGGTCTCCAGTCGTCCTCTTATTTCCAACTCCTCCACTCCCTGTACTAATCCTCTTGTGACCGTGCTGAGTACACCAATTACAACTGATATCACCGTCATTTTCATGTTCCACAGTTTTTTCAGTTTTCTAACAAGGTCTACGTATTCATCTCTCTTTTCACTTTCTTTCAGTTTTACTCCGTGGTTAGACAGAATGGTAAAGTCCACTATTCAGCAGGTTCTCTTTATTATTATTATTATTATTATTATTATTATTGTTATTATCATTATTATCGTTGTAACTCCTTTTCAAGTTTTTCACACCAGTATTAGCTGATGGTTTCTCACTGGAGTCTGAGTGACAGCAAGTCTCCTCTCCAGGACTCATCTCAGTATTCTGGTTGAACTCAATAATTCTGTAGTTTAGATGGTCTCCACTTGTCTTCTTCTTCTTCTCCTTCTGATTATTATCATTATCATTATTATTATTATTATTATTTCATTCATTGAGAGTTTTTCACACCAGTATCAGTATGTAGCCTTCCACTGGAGTTTGAGTGACAGTAAGTCTCTTCAGGTCTCCATGACTCTTCTCAGTATTCTAGCTAATCACAACAATGGAGTCTTAATTCTACCTCTGATTTTCAATTCTTCCACTATTATTATTATTATTATTATTAAACAAGAATGGTTACTTGAAAATATATAAGTAGTAGGCACTCAGTTTATAATGGTTATCATCATCGGAAATAGATGTGGCAACTCAAAAAAGTACAAGATGTACATGGCAGGCAACAGTATTTGAAAATTATTTGCATTGAGAGGAATACTTGAAACCATTTAACTGTGTACAAGTATTTGTATTAGATAAGAATACTTGAAACCATTTAACTGTGTGTAACTTTTTTGTATTAGATAGAAATACTTGAAACCACTTTACTGTAAGCAAATTATTTGTATTAGATAGGAATACTTGAAAACCATATAAAAGAGTTTGGTTTGGTTTTGTTTAATTTTATGGCATATCAATACCAAAACCATTTTTATACATACAAACAGTTCTATTTCAAACAATTTAGTTTAGCATAAGTATACAGTTTAAATGTCAAAAGCAGTTTTTTTTCAAACTATTCAATTTAGCATAAGTACAGTTTTTTTGTTTGCATACAGTTGAATATAACAACAGTTCTATTTTAAACAATTCAGTTTAGCATATGTATGCAGTTTAAATGTCAAAACAGTTCTATTTCTAACAATTCAGTTTAGCATTTAGTCATTTGTTTGCACTCATTTCAAATGTCAAAACATTCTATAGGACCCTATCAGGTGCTACCAGTCCAGGCCAGAGTGGACCTGGGAGTAATTGTTGGAGTACTTTGCATTCCCCAAAGCTCCAGCATTACTAGAGTTTCATCATCAGATCGTTTAGTGTCATATCCAGGACACTCATTGAGGGAGTCTAACCCCTCTGCAGAGATGCAGTAGGTGTTCTCTACTGCCCCAGCTGACTGGATCAATATAATAGAGTATAAATTGATTATTAGTTGAAACCATATAATTGCTTGGAAAAAATGACTGACTTCAGCATTAAATAACCCAATAAGAGTTGACATGCCATAAAACAACCAATTTAATCATTTTTTTTATTTCTAATTTATTCTATTTATATCAATTAATTTATATTACATATGAAACAATCCATGATCTAATTAAATTTCCATGGAAACAAAGATTTATATTGATTCTTCAATTTAGGAAGAAGTGAAGGATTCTAATTAGCATTGCAAAGTTATCAGATATAGAAAGAATTTGGATTATATATAAAAAAAAAAAATTTTTTTTTAAATCCAAGATAAAAAAAAATCACTATGAAGGTGGACCCAACAAAATAATCATTTAGTTTGAAATAGAGCAGAAAATGACTTTATTACCTCAGTCAGAGCATTTGTAGTTAGTACCGTATACACTCAAGTATCATATGAGACAATCCAGGACTATTTTTTGACTTGAGTAGCTGGTAATAGTGGGTGTACCAGTTGGCCTAGGCCTAGTCTTGGCCAAATATGTACACATTTTTTTTTTCTTTGCAAATAATAAATAAGATTAAAATATTCTGATGTAATGTTGATGAGATGAAAAGGTGGTTAGATGGCAGGACTTGTACAAGTAGAAAAAATTGACAGTTATTTATTAAGCTAAGCTTAGAAGTGGCACAAAGCAAAAGGTATAAGGCACCCAGTGAGAATCAAACTCATTAAAAAGGTCTGCTAATCTAGCTTGCTAACCACAACACCATGTAAAGTACCCTAAAATGAACTGATAGAAACACAAATAATTGGCATTTGTACTGGGTGGTTGTGTTTGCTATACTATGACATGTTGGCCTCAGGGGGCTGTTACCCCAGGTCTTTGACTGCTTGCAGGACTAAGTTTATTGGTTAGTGCCCGAGGCACCTCAAAAGAAGAATGCTGATGGGGTCAAGAATTTTTGTACCTGCCATGACTGAGTCTCAATTTGTGTGCAGACCCCACCATAAAACAGTCTTGTGCCATATTCGGACACAGAGAGATGTCAGATAAAAACACAGTTTTATTTGCACCTGTTGAATGGATTAGAAAAAAAAAACATTAAAAAAACAGCAAGGGAAGTGGGTGTTGTGGCTAATGTGCAGGACTGCAATATTGTGGTAAGCAAGTTTGAACTCCAGTCACACTATTCATTAGACTTTTGCACAAACACCTTTGGGAAAAGTATGAACCCCCTCATCCCTCCGAGTTATGAATTAAATAGTTCAACTACTATTCTACAAAAATAGCTTTGGCATTGAATAACCCATGAAAGTTGATAAGCCATTAAACAAAGGAACCAAACAAATAGTAAATCAGGATAAGATATTTTGATCCGAGTTGGGGTTAGATTATAAGGAAAGACTACAAAATATGCACCTGTATTGTACATTAGATTTTCTAAAGGAAAATTAGACCTAAAAAAGCAATTTTATAGAATATTTCTGGGTTTATTATAACATTTCCGCTATGAGTTGAATTTGATAACCATTTAACAACCTCATTGGCAGTTGTAACACTCTAATATGTTTTTCCTAAATTGAAGATTTTTTTTTTCAAAATTATTATCTGAAGAAGATTGTAAAGAGTGAAATATAATAATGGAATATATAAACACTCCACCAGATAGTTCTAATATCTTATTTCCCTTCCAAAGTGTAAGATATTTTATACATACATTTATTCACATTACATTTTGTTCTCTATAATGATGCAGAATATATATATATATATATTGCCAACTTTACTTATTTCATACCCTCTCTCTCTCTCTCTATATGTATATATATATATATATATAAAAATAAAGATCGTAATGATATTAAATGTGCTTACTTTCAGATGTGTTTATGAACATATCTGAAAGCAAATATATTTAACATCATTTTGAATTTAAGAAGCTACTAAGAGAAACTTTCATTGTTTCTCTTCATACCCTGTCCAGTGGTAAAAGCTATTATTGGCACCAGGGGTGTCAGTACCAACTTAGCCACCAAAACTGTGGCATCAACTCTGGTTAGTGGCTGATTAGGACAGGGTATTGCATGTGTTCTCATACATTGTATGATAAAAATAACAAAATAATATATATATATATATATATATATATATATATATATATATATATATATATAGGTAAGGATGGATATATATATATATATATATATATAGTGGTTAAAGTGCTGAGTTGTGGCCTCAAAGTAAAAAAGTTTGAGTTCCTGTCATGCTGTTATATTTACTTTTGGACTAATTCCCTTTGGAAAAGTTTAAACCCCTTAATCCCACGGCTATGGGTTAAATAGTGTTACTAAAATCCTTCTTC